>KV908364.1:695299-730299 GCA_002005505.1 Botryococcus braunii
TGTCTGGAAGATTCACTGCCCTCCTCCCTCAGGCGCAGTCCTACTGATTCTGCGCTTGTCTCCCCTGCTGCCCGCTTCCAGGCTGTCTTGGTACATGCCCGCCGCACAGCCTGCCTTGCTGGCTACTACCAGGTGTGACTTCCCGGGATTTCAAGATCACCAATCTTTCCCAAAATTAACGCGTTTTTGGAGTTAGTGGCAATGGTAGCTTGTATGCTGGGAACTGCTGTGAAGAATTCGTGTTCAGAGCTGAGGTTGATAATAGCGACAGTCCAGTGGAGGCCGTTTCGCTAAATGTGATGCGGTGTACCATTCTAAGCTCCCGGAATACCACATGTTAAATCCTATCCAACCTGACCTACATTATAAATTGCTCCCTTCATTGGTTGTGTTTTTTCTGGTTTTCTAAACCCTGAGGTGGAAGTACACAGGTCTCCCGCCAGGCCTGAAGGACCATGCAACTTAATTGGACTACATCCATTCCGCAGGCAAGTGCTTTGTTCAAAATCTGAGGTGGGGGTGGCACAGGCGATGCTATCTAGATATGAGCATTTTCGGGCTAGTCCGCAACTACAGCGCACTAAGATGGCTGAATTCATCATGGCGGCCTTAACCATGGCGGATGAGAGCTGCGCTGCTCATCGCAAGGCAGACTCGCCGTTGGGAGTTGATTCCTGTCCTGTTAGCGAAGAACAGGCACCTGTGGCCCTACCATAAGAAGTATGAGGTGCCGCAAATGCCATAGGCCCCATTCTGAATTGTGTGTTCTCAATGCAACATACGCCATGGCTTTCTCCACTGAGGACATGCACTGTGTGCAGCCTTCAAGAATGTCAAGGAGAGTTGCAATGCTGCAGTTAAATGTATTAAACTGTGCACTGAACAGTTTTGGGGCAGGATGACCCTTGATTTCTCTACTAGTTTCGAACAAAAGGAATTATAATCACCACAGAAGGCTTACAGTGAGGGGCGTTGTGAGTGCACAGTACTTAGAGACGGTGGAAAGACCGGTTGTGCGACCCGACATGTGTTGCATCCGTATTAGGCTAGAGGTTTTGTGTTGCCGGCATCCAAAGGATGACCTGTAAGCATTGTTCGGCAACCATAAACGGTGTCCTTCAATTTTGGGGCGTGTCCTCGTTCCTGCTCAATTTTGAAATAGTGAGAGCCAAATGAAGCCCAGCAACACGGGTCAGCTGTTGTCCTTACATTGTATTCCTCATTCGTACCTCGACAGGATCGTAGGAGTACATAGTTGCTTTGGCTGAAGATGGTGTTTCTTGCACCACTTTTTTTGGGGGGGGGGGGGTGGCGTGCTTGTGTAGTAAAGAAACGTGACTGTCACTTGTACTTTAGCTGCTGGGGCATGAGGCGTACTGCGGGGGACTAGCAGGGTGAAGCGCATCTGGTTACGCCGGTTCGTCCGTGGGCCTTTAGGACGCCTGTGGATGTGATCCTTTGCAGGACCCGCGTGTAGGACATCTGGAAGCATAGCAATCACGTGATATACTAAGGCCAGATGGAGTTCCAGTATTAGTCATAGTCCAGCTGAGTCTTTCTACCTGATAAATTCGTGTTCTTGGCAAAGGACAGCTGTTCTCAATCAACAGGAAGGACCCTGTTCTTACGGGTTTTGACGCAGCCAAAGTTGTCTTCAAAATTTCCTCCCAACTGCAAATTTACAATTATACATGCTTGCCTGGCTCGAAACCATGACTAGACATGTTTTCTGAGTTTTCGTTCTCACAATCAGTCTAAAACAAGACACGAACTCTAGCCAGGGGGTCGCCCATGTCCCCTTGACTAGAGGTGTTTGTAGCAGACACTTTATTTGATCAAATCTGTCTAGGCCAATTGATTAGCCCCTCCAGGCTACCCCAGGCTCATGTATATACTCACGTGTATGCTCTTGATTTTGGTCTTTAGCAACGGTTTGTTTTCGTTTGCCTTATGTTGCTGCATCTCGGTGCAGGCGTGATCATGTTCATCATAAGTATTACTGCGTTCCTCAACTTTGAGAGGAATGCATAGGGGTGATACCACCACGTACGTTGTGTTAATCTTCTGTCTCAAGGGTACTTTGACGTATGGGTGTTTTTGACGACGAAGCGAATCGCTTTAACATACAATTGAAATTGCTAAGTCTCATCTCAACGCATTGTAAGCAAGTGTAGCGTTTGCGAAAGTGCTATTCTTGGCTCAGATGCGGAAATGTTGACATGAAACCATCTGGTGTGAGTAAGAAGCATCGCACCCTTTGCCCCTCCCCACTTTCTCTCGCTCTGTGTGTGTGTGTGTGTGTGTGTGTGTGTGTGTGTGTGTGTGTGTGTGTGTGTGTGTGTGTGTGTGTGTGTGTGTGTGTGGTGTGTGTGTGTGTGTATGTGTGTGTGTGTGTGTGTGTGTGTGTGTGTGTGTGTGCGCGTGCGCGCGCGCGTGCGTGCGTGTGTGTCAGAGAGAGAGAGAGAGAGAGAGAGAGAGAGAGAGAGAGAGAGAGAGAGAGAGAGAGAGAGAGAGAGAGAGAGAGAGAGAGTGTGAGAGAGAGAGAGAGAGGAGAGAGAGAGAGAGAGAGAGAGAGAGAGAGAGAGAGAGAGAGAGAGAGAGAGAGAGAGAGAGAGAGAGAGAGAGAGAGAGAGAGAGAGAAAGAGAGAACGGGCGTTGCGTGTGCATACGTGCATGTGTGTGTGTGTGTGTGTGTGTGTGTGTGTGTGTGTGTGTGTGTGTGTGTGTGTGTGTGTGTGTGTGTGTGCGTGTGTGTGTGTGCGCGCGCGCGCCTTCGTGCGTGCATGTGGGTGGGTGGGTGGGGGAGCGCTTCACCTGGATGGCTGCGTGTCTCCCTCCCCCCACTCCCGGGAGGTATGGAAAGACACAGAGAGTTGAAGGGAGACATGTTGCCCATCAGGCAGATTGTGCATTGGTATGTACAGTATCGTGTTTATATGCGTTTATCGAAGATGGTCTTGCTCAGCAATCCCTTTTTGATAAGTATCAAGTCAGCTTTGACCATAATGGATCCGCTACTATCGTCCAGCCAGCAGGCACCACACATTCGCGTTTCAACAGTCTGCAGTGGCAGATGTGCGAGTATCTACCCAATGAGAAGGGCCCTGGCGGAGAGCTGGTCATTCCTTAAGAACCTGAAGAATTTCACCGTATATGTGGGCCTAGCTTTGCGCGATTAACACTTACAGACAAATATCCTACCGTCCCCATACAGCCCTGTATCCATACATCACAGGCCACAGAGGAACCCAGATGCAAACTCGGCATTGACCTTACATATCCTGATTCTGATGGGCCGGTGCCTAGCTCGATTTCCTTATTCAACTGTACCGAGTATTGCTGGCTGTGGGCGGAGCAAACACCTTCTGCTGGGACTAAGTGCAGCTCTGTCTTCCAGATAAATTGGCCACTTGATGTTTGTATTGTTCGTGCGTGATATGTGTATGTTTTGTAGCGCGCGCGTACACACACACACACACACACACACACACACACACACACACACACAGTAACGTCGTTTGTGTCCAAATGGTTACGGATGCACGGTAAACCCCAGTTCTCGTAACCCAATGGTCGCTCTTCCAATGAGCCCAATGCGGTCTTCCTAGCCCGATGGGCTTATTCGTCGCGCTTAGTCCGAGCCTGATGGGCTACCACAGTCCTGCGGTAAAAGTCCTTCGCGGTCTTTAATAGGACGTGAACCTTGCCAGCTGGTGTTCATTCAACACAACCCTAAGATCTGGAATACAGATTGACTTCGTAGACAGAAAATTTACATACATACGGGGTATGTGTGTGTGTGTGTGTGTGTGTGTGTGTGTGTGTGTGTATGTGTGCGTGTGCGTGTGCGTGTGCGTGTGCGTGTGCGTGTGCGTGTGCGTGAGCGTGAGTGTGTGTGTGTGTGTGTGTGTGTGTGTGTGTGTGTGTGTGTGTGTGTGTGTGTGTGTGTGTGTGTGTACAGGGGACACCAGGATATGCGAACAGACTCCATGGGCTGGAAGAAAGCCTACTAGGGCAAAAGGGACAGATAACACAGGAAGCGCCATACCTCGGTGGCTACCGCCAGGGCCTGTCCAAACAGAATGTGAACTATTGTGATTGTGAGTTTGGGAACTTACTGAAATCCGCATCTCCTCTGCCATTGGTGACAGGATCGACAATCTTCCAGGGCCGCAAGAGAGACTCTGAAGAAAACTCGTCCCCATAGAGGGACGGCCTCAGGGAGGCTGCCTCACGGGGGGAGGTTCCCGAGGAACCGTTCCCCCATTCACAAGAGAGTCGGGGTCCCCGACAGGGACTCCCCGGTGTGATAACATTAGTTCCCCCGACAAGTATCCCCCATTTCCATGAGCAGTATTGCTGTCTTTCCTGTGTTCCGAAGTTAAGGAACCGCAAAATGGGACGAAGATCACCAGACAGGCATGGGCGCCGCCGCTCTGTAACACCAGAACGGGACAGGCGAACATCTGATGGGCAGAGAGGTCGTTCTGATAGAGTGCGAGATCGTAGTCCCCATCGCAGACGTCCAAGTCCTTCTTATCGGGAGTATGAGAAACAACGTCATGGTGGGTTGAGTAGGCCTGGAGATTACAGACGAGGAAGGTGAGAACAGATAAGTTTTGTGCCTAGTATCTCAGGTTTTGCATTTTACCTGCTACAAGCTTGTGTCGCTCACTAATCAAAGCGTTGGGCATTCTCAGGGCTGTAGAGGATGTCAGTGATGATGATATACGGGAGAAAGCTGGAGGGGATTTCAGGGAGTAGTAAGTCCCACTGAACAAGTGTCCTATGAACTTTGCATGCATGCCCAACGTTTGCTGATTGAGGGTCAGTTTGAAAGAGTGCTCTTTGACAGTTTTGCGCCTGAAAGGAGGGTACTGGAATGCAGTCGCCGCCTGAAGCGAATCAAGTTGGCTGAAAGACAGGTGGCTTGTATCTGGCGCAACACACCGACGCCTTCACCTGAACCTGAAGCTCGGATCACAGACAATGCAGTACCAGGAAGTTCAGATGAGGAGTAAGTGCCTAGTCATCTATAAGATCTAAGTAATCAGCACCGTTTGTGTGTAGTTCCAACTGTTCCCCCCCTGCCTGTCCATGTTTTATTTCCTTTTCATTGGTCTTTTGTGCCGTGCTACTAGCATTTTCAGGCAGTTCAATTTAAAACTTTACCTGCTGTGTTTTCCTCCGCAAAGTGTACCTCAGGCGTTTTCCCCCCGGAGGGGGAGGGGGGGGGAAGTTGTGGGGTGTGGGGCGGTGTAAGATGGTGCCTGACATGCCTGTTTCATTTTCCAGAACACATATTGCCCTCCATCCCACATTGGTGGAAGAGGCCACACAGCCATCAAAGGTGGGCAGATCATCGGCCAAGAATGGGAGCAGTGGCAGCAGTGATGAAGCATCTGACAGCGATGTGGAACTTGGGGAACCGGTGACTGAGAGAGATTCCCAAGCAGAAGAGCCACAACCCCAGGACCAGACCACTGAGCAGATGGAGGAGATGAGTGAAGAGTTCCAGCAGGCTTCTCTTGTCCTGTTTCGCACGTGGCTTGCTGAACGGAAAGCGGCCGAGGCCCGCAGACTTGCTCTTTTGAAGGAAAAAGAAGCTGATGAGGTGAACCCAGTTGAGCGTGAACTGGACTCGAGTGGGGTTGTGCTGGAGACAGGGCAGTTGGGGTTGGCCCTGTCCCTCCGCTTGTTCCATAGTTCTTCATGCTTTTGTGAGCACACGGCAGGACAGGGGGCCAGACTAGGATACTTGGGTCTATATGTGCCATTTGCCTGTTCTGGGTTAGACCTTTAGACTCTCTTTCTTGAATCTCAGGCAAGGACTTCTTTGTTTTACCAAACGGTTAGGCTTTTGTGGACATACAGTTGGGATGAGCTGGCTTCCAACTCCTGTCTGTATGTATTGCTGATCAGCAATACATACAGGCATAAGTTGGAAGCCAGCTCATCCCAACTGTATGTCCACAAAAGCCTGACCCTTTGGTAAAACTGCATATGCCAGGACTGGCGTTCGTTCCTTTATTTGGAAAGCTTCATGAGTTCCAAAATTACCTTCAACACAAAGTATCTATTTTCAAAACAGTTTTTGAAGGACTGGTGTTTCGCTCCGCATGTGACAGACATTTGTCGGACCGGTGATGCCACGAGCGGACCAAGGCGGCGCTGTTAAGGGATATGGTGGAGCTCTGCGGCCTGGTGAAGGAGAAGCTATTGCGCAATATGTACAGAGTGGAAAGCGTATCCCGCGTCGTGGTGAGGTGGGTGGCCCCATGCACTTGGATCTTGCCTATCAACTGTCGGTAGCGTAACATCCATATGGTGAGGGTGGAATCAAAGCTTGATGTGGCTCTGTTAGAAGTGTGTGTGCCTGTGGGGACTGACAATGTATGGTAACAGTCATATGACCAGTTAAAGGTGATGACTCTCATTTTCTGATGGTCAACTGCTCTGTATCGTCTTATCAGGGTGTAAATCCATCAGCCGCTCTTTGCGAGGGTTGAACAGAAAGACGATAGAAGGATGGAAGTACCTGAGCAGTTGTATGCCGCTCTTGCAGGTCGGGCTAACGGCAGATCAGATTACGAAGTTTGAGGAGCTGGGGTATGTGATGAGTGGATCACGGCACGCGCGAATGAATGCCATCCGTATCCGTAAAGAGAACCAGGTAGGAGTCCCCTCCCCCTTTCATTGTGGGAGAGTGATTGATAACCCCCCCTCCCCCTTATTTTATTTTTATCTTTATTTTTATTTTTAATCAACCAAAGCCACTTGTATATGGCATGTGTGGTGATGCTGGTGAAAGCTGGCAGCTGTTTGTTAAGGAGTTAAATGCGCTGCCTTTTGGACTCATCTGCACTCGTATGCTCAGAAAACAATGGCTGCATCATACTCTGATGGTCCCTACCCTCATGTGCTCCTCAGATTGTAGTTCCTGCTTGTTCATGTCATTGGACATGTTGTGGATGGGCCCCCCTATGTTTTTGTTTGATTGTTTTTCTGAACTTAGAGCATTGCAATAAGGGGTCTAGTTGAGTCTTTGTTTGGCGTCACCCAGGTGTACACAGCAGAGGAGAAAGCGGCACTGGCAATGTACAACTTTGAGGAAAACAAGAGGAAGGAGGAAAAGATCCTTGCAGATATGCAAAGACTGGTCCACAACACCTTGGGGGACCCAATTGGGCCCCAAGCCAAGGAAGATGCTGCACCATGAAAATTTTGATGCAAGATTTTCAGTACGGCGTCCCTGCATCTTATACTGATTGTCCTTGCTTCGCTAGCACTCTGAGTTCTGACATTTGCAGTCCACACACCAGATAAGGGGGGAGGGTGGTTCGATTTTTTGTGGATGATGCTGAGGCCCTATGACTGTGTCCGCTTTGAAATGGCTAAGTGCGTCAAAGCCCATATAGGGGGAGCAGTGAAGGGGCTGGATTGGGAGTCTTTGTAGCCTCCTTCTTTTACTGGCCTGAGTGCTCATTAACTCGTCATAGACATGACTGTGTAAGTGGGCAAATAAACATTGGAGGTGCTCCAGGCTCAGAGTTTCAATTTGGAAAGATCGGGACGAGCCCCAATGTGGTGTGGTGAGCTCTAATGGGGCTGGACCAGGCCGCCTGGTTCATCAGGCTCCCGGCACTAGGGGGGTCTGTAGACATTCATAGTGCAAGTCTAGAAAGAGCCGCATGTGAATTTGGAGGGGCTTACGTGGTTCAGAGTTGACTTACGTGGTTCAGGGTCCGATTTATGGTTTGTCTCCAGGCAGGACTCTCATTGAGCTGCTGGAAAACCAGTTGTAGCTTACTTGTACGCCCCTTGAAGATGGCAGACAATTGTCGAGGTGCTAGCATTTTGCTAGTGTTTCTTAAGTGCTGCTGCCTCCCAAAACAATCATCGAGTTAGGGTTAAAGCATGTAAAATTTAATTGTGTACAGGATAATATGTGCTCTACGCCTGTTAGCTTTCACTGGTGAAACAATGTGCTGTACGTGAGGGACATTTGAAGGCGTCGCCGTATGCAGGAGGGTTGCACATCCGAGATTGCTATTGTTGCAAGGAGGCCACGGTACTTTAAACAAAATGCCTAATGGATAAGCTTCACTCTTAATTCTAAAATGCCTGTCTTTCAGAATATGCATGGAGGCAAATGCAAGATCATTCGTCCATCCTAGTTCTTAAGACTTCCTGATGCACACACAGCCGGAAGCTGCGTCTTTATGGAAGCAGGCCTTTATCCTTTCCCTTTGACTTCTACATGTACATCTTCATGACAAGATCATTTCCAATTTTCATGCTCGGAGTTTGAGCTGGTCAGGACAGTTCAGCCCGTTTTTTTAATGTTGTTTGACTCTCAAGAACGTTCTTGAGTTAACTGTTGTATGCTACGGAGTGACTCCGATAGTTCTGAAGTAGGGTTTCCAAGGTTCCGTGCTTTGGCCTCGTGTTTGGTATGTATGTGTATGGAATGCGATACGTGAAGATTTGCGAAAGTAGCAAACTACACCAAAGGTATGGGCATGCGATGGCGATCAAGATAGACTAGGATATAGACAAGCCCTAGAAATATCGTTGTCCACTGAAATTCCAGGTGAAGTCCCGAATTCGAAATTCTCCGCCATATGTTCTAACATCTTATAAGAATCTATTTAGAAGAACAGACAAGAACTTCCATTGTGGGGGATATACTCTAGAAAGTCTATATAGACTTTCTTGAGTTTGACATGATCTTTGCGTTTCTACCTGGAATTTCCGATTTCTTCGTGCCCATTCCCGGAAATTGTACTGCATGGGATGGTGCAGCACCAGAAACTTCGCCTATACTGGCGACGTACAATCTTGCCAGAAAGACATGTCTTTCTGGCAAGATTGTACGTCGCCAGTACATGGATGGGGGGGTTGGGAAATGAACCCACATGGGGCTCAGTGGAGAATTTTTTAAGTTGAGAATTCCCACGGTGCTTGCGTGTGTATTTGTGAAGTGACGTGACCAGTACAAACTTATGGTCACTCATGATCATAGGACATATTTTGAGGTATGTAGTACCTGTAGACCCTATCTTAGTGTTACAGGGTTGTTTACGGACTGATTCGGGTGATTCGGACACTGGTTACGGTGTTAAAGGGTAGAATAGGGCAAGTAGTTCCAAACGGTGTTGTATCCGATGCCTACTGGATTACCTTAGTGTTCGTTCTAGGTTCCGAATAGTCCTACGGGCGTCGTTTGCATGGATCGAGTCGCCTAAGCCATTCGAGGGCTGGTCGGATCCGGAAATCGGTCTTATCGGTACTTTTGACGATGCTTGAACGGTACAACGGGATACGTACTGATGCGGAGCAGTGGTCCGATTAGTGCCGTAGGGTAGTTGCAAAGCCGGCGACTTTCCCAGGCAATATTTATTTACAGGTTGCCCCCGGGTGGCAACTTCGAGTTCAGTTAATTGTTTTTTTTTTTTGCTATCGTGGCAACTTCGAGCGTTCATGACCAATTTTCACGTTGTCCGCACAGAAGTGTCCCTAGGGCATTGCAAACTTGGATAAACGGCAACGGATGGGCATAATGACACCGTTTCTTTGTTGTTTGCACGTATGACACATAAAGCTACAAAGATCCTGCAAGAATAAACCCTCCTTGTTCAGCCTTCAGTTTACCCAAGCAAACTCTACTGAGCTCCAATACAACAGCAAACTGTACTAAGCACTGGAGAGCTACCTAACCTTTCCTACAAGACGCCATCCTCGGGCTCAAACATTGAGAAGTCAGTCTCAAGTACATCAGTTGATGAGAGCAGCATCTATTACAGGGGCAACCATGTGCCCCTGCTCTCGCGAACTCCCAAGAGTTGACTGTTGTAAAGGGGGGAACCAGAACTTTTTGGGGATTCCGGGCCGGGCCTGTTGGGGCCAGTTAGCTGTTAAGAGGGAGTCCAGACTCTGGACTCCTGGGCCCGACTCGGCAATTACCGACTGAAGACTGGCAATTACCCCCTGTAACCAAATAACATGTTGTCGTGAGTTAAACCATGATATGTGTTTAGTGATCGTCCACGTGAATAACGGTGGTCACGGTGATCACGTGAACCACCAGACACATCCAGTCCGCTTGGCTGAGCAGCCATTCAGATTTCATGCCTGGGACGATCTTGCTATAGACTTCCCACCAAAAAGGCTTTTGTGTTCATCCGTAAGCTACATTAGACTTGCTACAGCTAAAGTAAGCTAGGAGGACATTCTTGTTGTAAGAGATCCTTGTGTTTGGTTAGGTAGCACAGGCGGGATTCGTTGCATCCCTTAGTCGAACAGCCGACAGCCAGCACCAGCTTCAAACAAAAGGTAAATATATTCGCAGTGAGAGCTAGAGGGGCCTCACATTCCCTTTTGTCACCTTCGTAGCGCAGATCCGAGTTAGGGGACGCCCACCGGGGAGCACGAACATTGGATAGGTGTCACTGTGGTTGCCAAAGTGTAGCTTATATGCACACATCTTGCTTGTAACCTTGCTATAGGTACAGCATTTTCATTTCCGTTTGACTTGGCCTAGTCGTAGCCCGACTTGCAGGCAGTTTCGAGCTTGGTCGCATCACGCGCCAGTTCCTCGTATCATTGTTCAAGGTATCTAAACCTTGCAGCGGTTGAGGCTTCCTCATTTGAGTACCTGCCGTTCTTTCACCGTGTGTTGAGTGTAATTCATATTCCTTGTTACCTCGTCGAGGCTTCCATCGTAGACTCCGAGGTCCGCGAGTGTCGTCCTTGAGGAGCTCAGATTGAGAATCTGTTGCGAGTTTGTAGTTCCTTTGAGTAAGCTTGAACTTTGCTTGTAGTTTTAGGCTGTCCGCGTCGTTCATTGAGCCTAAACGGAAGCTCCCTGAGGAGTAAGCAGTGTCGGCGTCAGAGCCTGCACATTTATTTGTATATTTGTAACATTGCTGTAAGTCCTGGGAGTGAGGTCAATAGTGTGGGCAAGTAGGCTGGTGAGTGACTTGATCGGCTGATGTTAAGCTGGTTGGGATCCTGGTCCGAAAGTCCGAGCCCTCACAGGTTCAAGCACTGATGTCCTCCCGTGAAGGGCAAGCCAACTGGTTAACGAACTAAAGTTTCTGTTGCTGAAATCAGGGAGGTAAACGTTGGGTTGCGGACAGTTTAAGACGAAAGGCAAGTGACGGCTGTTGGGGGCTGCCGTCGTGCAGAGATCATTTGAGTGCAGGATTGACCACATAAGTCGGTATATTTCTACATTTTGAGCAGTTCTGAGAGAAAATTATTTTCACATTTGACACACAATTTAATTGACGAGAGGGCGAGTAGAGCATTTCTTAGACAACCGAGAAGTGAGTGAGCCTTTGATCATGCAAGGGTTTGGTACTTGAGCTTGGTTAAGGACACTGCTACGTGTTGTTGTGTAAAGTTTGTTCTGCCTGTCAGTATGGATTTTGATGGTGGCTTCGAGGTCAACGTTGAAGAGGATGTGCAAACACCTAGGACAGGGCAGCTCAGGCAAGCACTAGGCACACCAACACTGCCGTCCATTAACAACTCCCTTCAAATTATACAAGATGACCCTATGCTGGCTGCAAAACTGCCTTCTATTGTGCAAATGATAGAAAGGGGTTGTGGTCCAGAGGAGGCCCAGCGTTTTGCAGATTCGAGTGCTGATGTGGGTAATGAAACTGTGCATATTATCGAGGGTATTGTGAGAGCAATGAACAAATCTTTAAACTTAAAAGATCAACAGATTCAAGACCAGCTCAGCATGGCAGCAAGGAGTCAGAGGCCAGCAGTAGTCAGCAGTATTCCCACAGCACAGGAGAAGTCCACACGACGGAAAATGCTATCAGAGCGACTTCCGCCGTTGGTGAAAGGCACTTCTATCGCATTGTGGATCGATAATGTCAAGGTAATCATTAGACAAGATGCTGCAGGTATGTCTGCTACTGAGATACTTGATGCTGTAAAGAAGGCTGCTAGGCATAATAATGAGGTGGCTTTGACAATTGACTCTGCTGTTGCGAATCGAATGCTGTCTGATGTTCATGACTTATTTTCAGTACTAACGAGATTGTTTAGCCCGGACTTCCGTGCACATCTGGCTGCACTACGAGCGAAGAAACAACGGGACAATCAACCCGCAGCTGAGTACATGAAAGAGGTAAGGGACATTGGCTATGTACATTGGGCTGGTCTACCTGAAAAACCTGAGACCTTTGACATGATAATTAATAACATGTCAGAGAAACACCGTGCTTTTGTTAGGGACAAGTGGAACACGATGCATGTAGCTATGCAAGCACATGATAACCCTAATCCCATCACTTTTGCTCATTTAATGAATTGGGCCCTGACGCAGAGTATGCCACAAACCAACACTTTAAAAAGGCTGACAGTAAAGGTGCAGGTAGAACTAACAACATGCAGGGAGAGAATGACAAGGACAAGAAGCAGTTTAACGATGGACGAAACCACAATTATCGTGGGAGAGGTCGTGGATCTGGCAGAGGTTCACAGGTCAATTATAACCAGGGTTTCCAAGAGAAGTCCCCATGGTCCTTTATGCTTCAGCTACATGTTTCAGACGAGTCTGAGCCTGAAGCTGACTCTGACCTTGATGTAAATATTTGTGACCTGGAGCCCGAGTCCGAGACGTTGAAGAAGAGAAAGAATGACCCCGTGGTAAGTGAAGGTTTTGTTCCTGTTACCATTGATAACAGAAAATTTGCTGAGTATGTTCCTGCAACCCAAGCTGGTAATGTAAGGAAGAGAAAGGTGATTACCCCTTCTCTGGATTTGGCTGTCGTTCCTGTCAGTGACGTTTTACCGGTACCTCCCACGCCAGTAGGGGAGCAGTACCCCAGGTTACCTGTTGGCTCTATGCCTGTCACTGAAAGTATGTTTTTTATGCGGTTTGGATGTGAGTGTTAAGCAAGCAGCCACTAACCGTGCATATGAAGCAAGGACCACTGGTCCTCGTAAAGTAATCCGCAAGCCAAAGCCGGCTGTCAAGAGCCGGACGTCACCGCGGAAGCCCAGTACTGTAGCTGCAGTAAAGACGGAGAAGCGGAAGTATGTCAGGAAAGTCAAGTTGCCTGCAGTAAAGGGTCTTGGACCAGCACCACTGGTAAATTCACTTGGTCAGATCCCATCTGCAGCACCATGTGTGCAGACTCCTCCGGAACAGCCGAGAGTAGACAAAGGTAAGCATCTGATGACACCTTTGGAGCTTATGAATTATGAAAATTATCACAGGGGTCCTGCTAGTACTCCATTTGTTCAGCCTGTAGCTCATGTGCAGCAGCCCACTGGCAGTACTGCTAATCAGCAGGCAGTACATGCCACTGCATTTAAACACGTACCTTTGTATAGTAATGAGTGTTGGACCTTACCGCTCCCTGATTCGACCCGTCTGGCAGAACGGCAGAAGGGATGGACATGGCCATGGAGGTTTGCACTATTTGATCCCACTACCCACACGTTCGATAAACCTCCCTACTGGCCAGAACATTTGCCCAGGCCGGCAGCACACACTGGTTGGCCTAGTGGGGATAGTGTGCAGCCTGCTGACGTTTATTATCCTAACGGGATGATTAAACCATGCTCATCAGAATTTATGCCCAGATTACAGCAACCACCGAATAATCTTAACGAGACTCATATGGCAAGGTTTAATGCTGAATTCATGAGCACGCTCGAACCAATTTGGCAGCGCACTCCCCACACTAACGATTATGTTGCAGTAGATGTTACCAATCTACCAACCCATAGGATGATCACAACTCGTTCAGTTGTAAACAATAAAAGTGTGGTAGTGACTGTAGCACCTCAAGTTCAGCTGACTCGTCATCATTTAGATGTGTTAGCTCTTGTTCAGGATTCATCTTGGCCCAATCCTAGGTTTGTAAATTGGGCTATTGACATCAATGACCTACTGAGAATGAAGGAGAGCCAGCCTCTCCCTTGTGAGCATGTGGGTGCACAGATGACACCAGGAGAAACACGCAAAGAGATCGCAAACCATGCATTGTGCATGAGACACTTGCACGCGGAACACCTTTTAAAAGAAGCAAGGGCAGTGACCGGCAGACAGTATGATACCCTTTCCTTTCCATATGCTTCTGGTCCAATATTTGCCTCAGACTTAGCTTCTGTTGCGACTCCTGCAAAGCCCATTAATGCAAATCCATCCACCACACTCACATGTGATAATGAAGAAATTAATGAAATCCTGTGCAATATGCTGCAAGGTGTTGGCCCCATGTCTGGTACCTCATATGACACTGCACCACCTAACTGTTATGCCATGAACAATAGGCGGCCTCATAGAGCCGAGAACTTCAGGCCAACGGACCGCGAGCAGCCTCGCGCGCCCGTGCAACAGCCACCTTTGTTTTTCCATCAGCCGGAGAGCAGAATTGCAAACTCTGTAATCACAACTACTCTTGCTGGATTGGTAAAACTCAGTAAAAACCCCAAATTTCCTAAGTTTGTTGATGCTTGTGATGACCTATTTTCTCCCAAATCCGTAGACGCCCAACACACACTGGTGAAGATTGGGTCCGCCTTAAACCTTGTTGCAGCTGAAGAAAATATTGCTTTCACCTGCTCCTGCAACGGCCAGGAGCTGCCTGCGCAAGGGGGGGGGGGGAGTTCTTCCACGCTGGTGCAGGCACCCCCAATCAGACCAGTGCAGGGATGGGGCAACCTACTGCAGGGCTTAGTCCACCAACTGCAGGGATGTTTCAACACCCAATTTACATTGAACCACTTGACTGCATCCCAGCTGAGAAGTTTAACAGTCATGATATTCCCATTGTACAGCTTTTGACCCCAGCCATGCAAATTGCCGAGGCTTTTCCTCAGCCTTTGACTGGTCAATTTGCAGATGTGGCAATTAACCAGGTACCCACTATCTTCATTCCAACTGCTTCTATGCCTGAGTTTAAGTTTGCATTTATGAAGCCAGCTGTTTCAAAAGACACGAAGCCTACACAGTTCTCGCCTATGGCGGTACGCACTGGACACTTTGATACGGGCTGTAATGTTAATTTAATGAGTGCCAAAGCTTATGCTGCTAATCAGCATCTATTTTCCAGCACTCAAATCAAAGGTATCCGCCCATTCCGTATCAATATGGCAGATGGCAGAAGTCATACCATGACTATGCGTGTAGTTGAGGATGTCATCATGTGTATGGACAAAGCTTTTTATATATCAACATTCTTGATCATTGACAATCTCGCAATTGATTACCTGATAGGTTGGGCTTTCATGTTGCAGTATGATGTTCAATTAAAGCCTGCTAGGTCGCAGTATGCAATAGGCATACCCCGGGATAATGTGCTGGATCCAATGATGAGTGGTGCCCGGGAGTATCAGCTGCTCCCCCTGTCTTTCAAAACTAAGCGTATGACCCTAGTGGTCGCTCCGTAGTGTGACGGGGAGGACAGGTCTTTTTCTTCGACAGTCTTTTAATTAGCGACCATGGATTTATACTTTGAATGCATATTTGACGACCGCACCTACGTGCATCACGTACCGGATGAAGTTTATGATTTCGATGAAGTAATTCAACTCATGAGAGAGTGTAGAGTGGACACTGCAGTCCTGCCATTTTCTCTTAAGTTGGGAGGATTTGATTCCTCTACTGGTAATCCTGCTGAGACCCCTCTCTCGTCCACACTTGCTCCCATGCATGAAGTGGAACCGTATGACATGTTGTCTGATGCTTGTCCTCGCTTATGTGAAATCAAGGTTACCCCTCAAACAAACAGCCTGGACCCTGAAAAGCAAAAAGACATTGAAAACTTATTGGAAGAGTTCTCTGAATTATTCAGTTCTGGTAAGGATGATTTGGGTTGCATTTCTGACCCCAATATATGCCACCAAATACACCTTAAGCCAGATTCTTACCCGCCTTCCAAATTTCGTAACATGTCAACGTATTCAGAGAGAGAGAAAGAATTCCTGTCTGGTGAAGTGAAGATGTTGCTTGAACTTGGTATCATTAAGCACTCCACTTCCCCTTGGGTCTCTGCACCTGTAATTGTCAAAAAGCACGATAACACCCTTAGACTGTGTATTGACTTCCGACCACTCAACGCATGTACTGTCTCGGATCCATACCCCTTACCTTTGATTGAAAGCATGCTAAGAAAGATGGCTCCTGCAAAATATTTCTCTGCCATGGACATTGCTTCTGCATTTTGGCAAGTGCAAATGCATCCGGATCACACGAAATACACTGCATTTGTCACGCATGAAGGCAAATATGAATGGTTGCGTATGCCCTTTGGCCTGAGAAATGCTTCGAGCACCTTTCAACGTCTGATGGATAATGTGCTTGGCTCTGCCCTCTTCTCTCATGCTTACTTGGATGACGTACATGTATTTTCTAACACTTGGGAAGATCATGTGAAACACATAAGGGACACCTTTGAAAAGCTTGTTCAACATAAAATTAAGCTGAAAAGACCAAAGTGCATATTTGGTGCTGAGTACTTGAAGACTTTAGGGCATGTTGTAGGACAAGGTTGCTTGCGCCCTGACCCTGATAATGTTGCGGCTATTCTAAACATGCCCCCACCTAGAGATGTTTCAACCACTAGGTCCGTGCTAGGTGCTGCCGGGTATTATCGGGAGTATGTGGAGAACTTTGCAAGGATCACTGAACCAATGTCCCGTTTGCTGAAAAAGACTTCTATGTTTAACTGGACACCCGAATGTCAGCTTGCTTTTGAACAAGTGAAACATCGTCTGGCATCTGAGCCAGTGTTGCGTGCTCCAAACTTTAACTTACCTTTTATTCTTACCACTGATTGGTCAAAGACGGCAATAGGTGCCGTATTGAGCCAACCTGACCCTGTTAAAAATAAGAATGGTATTCATTTTGATCACCCTGTTGCCTTTGCCTCTAAGACTTTAAAAGATGCAGAGAGAAATTATTCTCCAACTGAGGGTGAGTGTCTTGCACTTGTGTGGGCATGTGAGAAATTCCGTCCCTTCTTACATGGTAGGAGATTCATAGCGTACACTGATCATTCACCTTTGCAGTATCTTGACTCAAAAAGGCACTCCAACAGTAAACTGGAGCGGTGGGCAATAAGGTTGCAAGAATTTGATATAGAGATCAGATACAAAAAGGGTGCTGATAATCTTGTAGCTGACTGCCTCTCGCGTTGCGTGCATTCCGAGATGTTGCATGTGTGTGCTGTGACCCCCACTTGGCAAACTAACCCCCAAAGGCAAAGTGATTTGGATTCTATACCATGTGTGATTTGTGGATTCCCTCAAGGAGATGACAACATTGTGCTTTGTGATGGATGTAACCGTTGCTTCCATCTTAGATGTCTTGTTCCTCCTCGTTCAACTGTTCCGGGAGGATGTTGGTTTTGCCCTGCATGTGATCCCTACTTGGGAAAGGGGGGAGAACTAAAGATTGAGGAGCTCAGGAAGAAGGAAACGCCATTGCGACACCACAGACATGACCCATACAGGGATCCATTATTTTTAGAATATGTACAGTCGCAGCATAATTTGGATTTATTGGCTGCTCTTCCTCCCAAGCTTGCAGTAGAATTTAGACGAAGAGGATCTTATTTTACAGTGCACCCATCTATTCCGGATTGGCTCATGGTATTCAAGAAGATCAGAGGTAAGCCACCGCGATGGTTAGTGTGCCCTCCTGTTGAGTTTCGTTGGGATGTGATTGCAATGATACATGATGTACTTGCACACCCCGGAGTTGCTCAAACCTTGACAGTGTTACATCTGCATTTCCATTGGCCTGGTGTTAAGGCTGATGTAGAGCTTTTTGTACGTACATGCGAACCTTGTCAGAAGGCGAAAGCCGTAACTCCGATACCGCCTCTCATGCAAAAGCCTGCATTGTTTGGACCGATGAATCATGTTCATATTGATTTGTTTGGACCAATCCCACGCATGTTAGCAAAAGACAAAAATGGCAATCAGGATAAATCAAAAATTTGGGTTGTGGTCATGGTTGACTATTTTACTAAAGTAGCTGAACTCATGCCCGTTGATGATAAAACCCCTTTTTCAGTATCCCGTGCCTTCTATCATGCATGGATTTGTAGGTATGGCGTGCCTGCAGTGCTCACCTCTGACAATGGGAATGAATTTGCTTCTGATTTTGCACACATGCTGTCTCGTCTTGGCATCTATCATATTCACATATCTCCCAATCATCCCTCGGCCAATGGCGTGGTAGAACAGCTTGTGCAGACTGTTAAAAGTATGTTGCAGAAACATTACAATGACCATCCTACTGATTGGTCTTCGTCCTTGCCTATTGTGTTGCAAGCTTACATGTCTCGGAAACACACCTCACTTCGCAACTTTTCACCTGCTGAAATGTTGTACGGATTTGCTCCAAAATTGCCTTTGGCTGTGAGAGACGTGCTTGTAAATGTGGCAGAGGCCCTTTCCCCTGAACACCATGTGTGTAATTTGCAAGACCGTCTGATTGAGCAGTATGACCGAGTGGCACGTGCTTTAGACTATGCCATGCATAAGAACATTGTTGGGCGCTCTCTCAAGACTCGTGGTAAACGCAAATGCACAGACTTACAGGTGGGGGACTTAGTTTTAGAACTTACACCAATTTCTGGCCCTTTACAGACTGGACTTAAGGGCCCCTTTGAAATAGTTTCTCTTAATGACTCAAAAACTATTGCTGTTTTACGCACTGGCAAAACTAGGTTTAAGGAAGCCAGGCTGTTTAAGCGTCACACTTCACACTTGGTGAAATTTCATGAACCGCTTCGTGACTGGGGGGGGGGAGAGTCCATAATACAAGAGATTACGAATTTCAGTATGTTGCTGAATTCGCTCCCAACAATCATCACGCAGCGCTTCGGCAGTATGAAATCTTCAACCAGCTGGAACTTGGACACTAAATGTGGGGGTAGTAGAAGTCATTTTTCCTGCAGGTGTATGGAGTTCTCTTTGATTTGCAGCACAGACCTTGGAATGGCAGAGAGTCTTCAGATTCTTGGCAGCACTTTACCGGTCTTGTTTTGGGGCTTTCCCCTTTTCTTGCAGTAATGCTAAGGCATGGCTTCTGGCCTGTACCTTATGTTGCTGTACCTTATTTTCAGGGGCTTTCCCCTCATTTCGTCTTTTGTCTTTTGGCACTTGCGCCATTCCCATTCATTGGCACTTGCGCCACCTTTATGATTTTGTATTTTGGCACTTGCGCCATTCCCATTCATTGGCACTTGCGCCACCTTTATGGTTTTATCTTTTTTTGGCACTTGCGCCAGCTTCCAGAAGGATCTTCAGAATATTCGGAGCGTCCGAGGTTCGTGATCTGGGTGGAGCTGGGAGGGTGAGAGAATGAGAGAGCCTTGGGTTCACCACAGCAACTCCCCGTTTGTGTCATCGTATCGTACGGTTTGGTTTAGCCAACCGTAGTCGACCTCGGTTTGTCCGTCCGACACTTCGTCGGAGGTCGCACGGTTCTTTTATATTTGCATCATGACTGAACCACACAGTAGCAAAAAGTCTTTGGCCAATACCGTCACACAGTGTGACTTGGTTAAGAGAGCTTTGCATCTGCATGATATTATATCTAAGTTTCCAGGCAAGACTGATAGGGAAATTATGAAGGATCTTTTCAATGAACCAGTGGTATCAGATACTTTGCAGAAGACAGCATCTGATTTGCAGAAGTTTGTTTCCAAAGTTGCCAAGATGCATCAGACCTTTGAGGAACAGTTGATTAATCCTCTGCAGGTCACTGGGCATGGGAACTTGGAGGTGGGATCAGACCCTTTCTGGATCACTACATATATGTCGTGAGTTAAACCATGATATGTGTTTAGTGATCGCCCACGTGAATAACGGTGGTCACGCTGATCACGTGAACCACCAGGCACATACAGTCCGCTTGGCTGAGCAGCCATTCGGGTTCATATACTGGGACGTGTATGTGTATGTTTATTAGTAAGCTGAGAGATTGTGCTTTGAAGAGCGAGACGGATATGGCTTAGGGAGAGTATCACAGAAAGGGGATGGTCCAGGGAAGAGCATTACTGGATCATGAGAGCAGTGATGAGAAAGAGAAACAAGTTGTGCAGCCAGCAGTTGTGCAGCCACGCGAACAGCTGCAGGATGTGCAGCAGCGACAGCAGCCTAAGAAGAAAAAGAGAAGCAGAACTCGTGCTGAGAGGAGAGAAAGGAAGGCAGCGAAAATGGCATCAGACATGCAGAGTCTTCAGATCAAGATGGAAGTCATGGACTCAGACTATGAATTTGAATGGGAAGAAGTACAGCAGTAATGATGATGAAAAATGGTATCATTTGATTTGTTGCAACAGCAAAGTAATTCGCAATTCTGACTTGGAGTAATGGAGCATTACATGTGCAGCAATATTGAACAATTCGAGCATTATTGAATAATGGTTTTTATGCACTTCTGAGCAATGTATCTCAGCAACATTGAGACGAGTGTTAAGGACTTACTGTATCAGCTTTGAACTGGTCTGTTTTGCTTAGAGGAGCTTTTGATGCCCTCAGCACTTATGACAATTTGGAGATGGTGAGCAAGATACACTTGTATCAGAACCTAAGTTAAGTATATTGCTCGCGGTCCAAGTGTTTGGTTTATAAGCCATTTATATTGCAGACTTTATAAGGTACACAATTGTACAGCTAAGGTTTAGTGCCGTACACATATGGTACAACCTTCCCTTGTTTGCAAAAACAAGGTCAATGTAATTTCTGGATCACTACAATGTTGCCAATCGGCAGCTCCTAGTCACTACTAAATAGTTTCTGGTTGCCACGGGGTGGCAACTCTAGGCCATAAGAGTTTAGTTTAAATTGTCGAATTTGGCAACCCGTTATGGGTTGAAAATATTTAATATTGCCAATTTTCTGAAACATTTATTTAAAGTTGCCAATGGCACGAAGTTGCTACTAATCAGAGCACTGATGCGGAGCCTCAGATAGCAGCTCCATTCCATGAAGTGTTGACGTCAAAAGTGTTGAATATTGGGGACAATTTGGAACATTGGTGACAACCACTTATTCCCTTTAGCCAATGGTGAGAAGAGCGAGCAGTATCATATAGACATATATGCTACAGTGATTATAGGTGAATTTGTTTGAGTAATCCAAAATACATATTCAGTGCCTTACAAACAAATTCCCATTGGACCAGGAGTACACATGATCCGTACCAACTCGAACTCTAATGACTGGTTAGGTAATTGTACCTTATGTTGCTGCAATCCGAGCCTTCTCTGGGCGGCCAAGGAACGGCTCGTCACTTGTCCAGAGTATGTTGGTAGACTTGGCCAACCTCTGCTGCCAGAAAGTGCTGTGTGCCTATTTCCTGGTGTGTGTGGTGTGGAAGTGCTGTTCCCACAGACCACTAACGACTGCCGCCGTGCTCGACTGCAGGTGTGTTTAGGGCTAGAGAATGTGATGTTGATTCTAAGGCATTCAAGCATTCAGTATAGTCATGTGTCTTTGCTGTGTGCATGGATGAGTATGTATGACGAGAGCTCCTGAATGTTTGATGATGAGCAAGTTGTGCTTGAAAGGCCACGGAGATGGCGGTAAGTCAGGTTGTGTGAAAAGATTTACCAAAGAGCCCTTGGATAGGCAGTGATGACATATTGGCTTAATATAGAGATGTACAATAGACATCGCAAGGACTCTTTGTATTGAAACTCTGCTATCAGACGAAGCGTAGCAATACGTGGTCGTTAGCAAGAGTAAGAGATTACAACACCATATGTAAGACTTGTCCGGAGTATGTTGGTAGACTTGGCCAACCTCTGCTGCCAGAAAGTGCTGTGTGCCTATTTCCTGGTGTGTGTGGTGTGGAAGTGCTGTGCCCACAGACCACTAACGACTGCCGCCGTGCTCGACTGCAGGTCACGCCTCAAGCAGAAATGTTACATTTTGTGACATATAGTGAGATTGCCTTCCTCTTGAACAGACATGAACTCTTAAAAAGAACTGATAAACAATGGCATGAACAAAGACATACATGAGACGCTTATCACAGGGAAGTGTAATTAAGTACAAGGTCATGTTATAAATAGTGTCGTACGGTATTCGCACGTGGTTGCCAGATCAACACGTGATCTTGCAACGCTGGTATTTGAAAGGCAAGCAGCGGAGTTGAATGTCACTTGAAGAAACACTATCAATGATTGATGCATGTGTCAAGACAGCAAGTGTACACTTTTTTGCTTATGGCGGAAGGCCGTCACACGGACTGCCCAGCCAACTAAGACAACTGATCACTCGCTCTGCTCATGCTTGCAGGTAAGGCCGATTGGCCGAGTTAGACATTTTAAGACATGCATGGACAAGTTACTTGCTTACTATAACTTAATTGTTGAACATCTGTATCTTCATCGGTTGTGGGTGTCACACCTATGAGTGAAGATCAGGGAGACAGGTGTCATGCAAGATATTTGTTAGCGTATGCAAGGATTTATGTCATGGAGGCTCAATTGCGTTAGCATAAGAAGACTCTAAATGTAACCACTTGCCTAGCACTATCAATTATTGATGCATGTGTGAAGACAGCAAGTGTTTTGCTTATGGCGTAAGGCCGTCACACGGACTGCCCAGCCAACTAAGACAACTGATCACTCGCTCTGCTCGTGCTTGCAGGTCTTCAGCCCATAACCTAAATGTAAGAAGAAATGCTTAAATAAGGCCAAAGAAGGCAAATCAAGTAAGTCCTCCAGCTGTGTTATTTAAAGGGATAGGGTCAGAAGTGACTGGCAGTTCTGTTGCCGAGAACTCCAGTTCTGTGAAGTCGATCATGTTGATGCGACTGTCCAACGGTTCCTGCTATGGTGCTGAGGTTACAGTGCAATGCAGGTATCCTTGATCATATTGTTCTTAGCTAGATGCGTCACCTTTCATACACATGAAACATGTAATAGTCTCTTGCCGAGAACTCCAGTTCTGTGAAGTCGATCATGTTTATGCGACTTACAACTGTTCCTACTATTGGTGCTGAGGTTACAGTGCAATGCAGGATGAGGCCGTGGGAATGATCTGGATGGAAATGCATGTAAGGGGTGGACAACGGTGCCGGAGAAACTTCAGAGGGGGCCCTGTGCTACGGTACTATAACCTCGACCTTACATGTCAGTGTGCGCTGTCCAGCAGCATACAGGTGGCGATCTGTTCTTGCCAGTAAAACGGTTTGAACTGACATGGACCTAGCCACGCGATTTGTATCGACTGCCGGCCATCAGAGAGGTCCCAGAACTCAACTGATAGAGGTCACTCCCCCCCCCCTCTCTCCCCCTCCCCTCTGCCGCTCATACCTTCTCCCTCCCCTCTCTCTCCAGAGAGGATCCTCCCTCCTCCCTCCTCTCTCTCTCTCTCTCTCTCTCTCTCTCTCTCTCTCTCTCTCTCTCTCTCTCTCTCTCTCTCTCTCTCTCTCCAGATCTCTCTCTATCTCTCTCTATCTCTCTCTCTCTCTCTCTCTCTCTCTCTCTCTCTCTCTCTCTCTCTCTCTCTCTCTCTCTCTCTCTCTCTCTCTCTCTCCCTCTCTCCCTCCCTCCCTCCCTCCCTCCCTCCCTCCCTCCTCTCTCTCTCTCTCTCTCTCTCTCTCTCTCTCTCTCTCTCTCTCTCTCTCTCTCTCTCTCTCTCTCTCTCTCCTCTCCTCTCTCTCTCCTCTCTCTCTCTCTCTCTCTCTCTCTCTCTCCTCTCTCTCTCTCTCTCTCTCTCTCTCTCTCTCTCTCTCTCTCTCTCTCTCTCTCTCTCTCTCCCCCCCCCCCCCCCCACTGTTGTGTATTGAGAGAGAGCATAAGGTAGGGATCCGGATGTACGGATGTACAAGTACGGAAGTATGTGTGCTCTCTCTGATTCACATCATTGGTTTAAGGCACGTCACTTGATTGGACGAAGGGACATATGATGTGCATAAGAAAACGGCTGCATCAGGACACAAAAATTGATGTTATGTATTAGGAGACCTGGAGAGAGCTGTCCATGGGAGGTAGGGGTTCATAGCCCATCATGCAAGTACAGGTCTCGGTCAATGAAGTTCAAGGAACTGTGATAGAGATCCTATCGACAGTGTAGACGTGTATGGTAAGACTGTGATATATAGCATGAGTCTGTACCTCGTGAGTGTGAAAAGTGTACTTCACATTTAGCGTGTGGTAATAAAGTACACCTTTCTGCCATGATCTGTGATCGTGCATAACGCGTGATCGAGCTAGGAGGGGCTGTTTGGCAGACGGCTCGTCACACAGTTGGGATTTCAAAAGAAGTCGCCTGGAGTCCTATTTTGTGTGACTGCGCGAAAGGACCTGTCTGGATAACTCTCGCCGAGATATTGGTTGAGTTCGTAGCATGCGTTGCTTTGCATGTCAGAGTGACTGAGAATATTGGGAGTTGTGTTGCTGTCTGTTGTATGACAGTGGTGGCTGCATAAGTGTAGTGTTTACACGGGTTGACAGCGGTGATCAGTTGACGATAGCACGATCGTAACTGATGCTTGCGTAAGATAGTAACATATGCTTACGGGTTGATAAACAGGTGAACCTACTTCCACAAATACGTACTACGGACATCATCTCTACACTACACCCACCCTAATTTTTAACCCCCTTGCACACACGCCCTCTCTCCCTCCCTCCCTCCCACCCTAATATCTAACCACATCGTAAAGGTGTATCACTCTTGACTTTTTGTAGTGTAGATATGATGTCCGTAGTACGTATTTGTGGAAGTAGCTACTTCCACAAATACAGGTTCACCTCTTTATCAA
Organism: Botryococcus braunii; assembly: GCA_002005505.1. NCBI lineage: Eukaryota > Viridiplantae > Chlorophyta > Trebouxiophyceae > Botryococcus > Botryococcus braunii. Next base: position 720,069 of record KV908364.1, read on the forward strand.
CCCGTAAGCATATGTTACTATCTTACGCAAGCATCAGTTACGATCGTGCTATCGTCAAGTGATCACCGCTGCCAACCCGTGTAAACACTACACTTATGTAGACACCACTGTTATACAACGGACAGCAACACAACTCCCGATATTCTCAGGCACTCTGACATGCAACGCAACGCATGCTACGAACTCAACCAATATCTCTGCAGAGTTATCCAGACAGGTCCTTTCGCGCAGTCACAGATAATAGGACTCCAGGCGACTTCTTTAGAAATCCCAACTGTCTTAGTTAAATTGTGTTATTTATTACATGTTTATCAACCCGTAAGCATATGTTACTATCTTATGCAAGCATCAGTTACGATCATGCCATCGTCAACTGATCACCTGCACGTATAATGCCATCGCAAACCTTAAGTAACATTCTTACGACAGTAACTAAATAGCACAATGTCTTTCCATCAATGCACATGCGTTCCAGTAGTTGTTCGTAAGCTGCCAACCCGTGTAAACACTACACTTATGCACTGGGGCTCTCTTAAGGTCACCCTGTTTTATCCCCGGTCAACTGAACATTTCTTTCAACTTAGATCGTCCGGAGCTAGCGGCCACGTCATAACGGTGATTAGCGCCTATATATATGTGATTCCACCACTACTCACCGAACCTTGCACAACAGACCGTCACCTCTTTCTAAACGGACTCAAGCCCCCTTTTTGAAGTACACCAATTTTACATTACTGTTTTTAGAAGATGGCGACGGCTCCAAAGCTCTTAAGTGGGAAGGTTTCCCTCATCAGTGGAGCATCTAAGGGCATCGGTGCTGTGATCGCTCGCAGGTTTGCTGAAAATGGGTCAAAACTTGCCATAAAAGGGTTGCCTAATGAAGGCTTGCACGATGTACGCCCGCATTCAATTGAGTTCCTGTGACGCGGTCGTCGTTTTTACGGTTCTGGATCTGCTGCGTAGCCTGCGCAGATGCTCTCTTATGTAATCAAATTTTAATGATAACTTCATGTTTTTGATTTAATTATGTTATAATGTGCTAGAACTGACACTTCTTTGGTCTTAGGTCGCATCAAGGTTGCGGGAGGAGGCCGGAACGGAAGTGGATGCCTATGAAGTGGACCTCTCAATCGCCCAGAAGGTTTGACAGCAATGTCCATTTTATGCTCAGCGCTAGAACAAGATCTTGAATTTGATGTCAAGGTTTTACTTTGCTCGCGCTAGCCGCGTGTACAGAGTTAAGGTCAGAGAAAACAGATCTTGTCATATCAATATGCTCATACACTGACTTGTCAATGTAGAAGGTTTGCTGACACACCTCAAATTTTACTAGGTAGACGAGGTCGCACAGCGAGTACTTGAACGGCATGGGCGTGTAGATGTCCTTGTCAACAATGCTGCAGCTTTTCCTACAGATACAGGTCTGTCAGCAGCAGAAGGTGTGCCCTGCCTCCTTGACTGGTGCGCAATACGCATGAAGGTGGTAGATTGTTCAACAGTATCGTGCACAGCACGCCCGTTCGTGCTAATTGCGTCCCATGCATCCTTGCTGTGTCAGATTTATGGGGGCTAACTAGGGATACCGTTGTTCTCATTGGACAGGAGACCCGGGCAAATGGTATCGTATGGTAGCTGTCAATCTGGGAGCACCCATGCGTTTTGTACGGCATCTCAGCCCCTCCATGCTGCAGAACAGAGAGGGGACGATCATTAACATTGGGGATGTTGAAGGAGTGCGGCCTGACCCTAATCAGGCTGCTTATGCAGCGTCCAAGCATGCTCTCCACGGTTGGAGCAGCAGTATCTATCATGTGCGATACCTGATTCCCTCCGTGTGGGTCGTGAATGGTTGTGTTGCCTGCAGATTGAATCCAAATCCGTCCAGCACATGGGTCTGATGACTGCCACCTGCGTTTGAAGCTTTAGAGATCCCCTAGATCGTAATGCAGAATCTCACCCGTAGATCTACTAACGTAGAATCCCACTTTTGCCTGGCCCAGCTTGATTTCCACCACACAGTCAGTAAGAAAGAAATTGCTTCGAAAAGGGGGCGGGGGGCCAATGCAGTTCTGTGCATGTATTCTGAATCCCAACCCTGTAGATACCCGGCCCAATAGGTACTATTGCACCAACCCCCCCACACCCACCCCCAACACACAGAGACACACACACACACACACACACACACACACACACACACACACACACACACACACACACGCACACACGCACAGACACATTCGCTCGGGCGCATGGGCATGCAGGCACGCGCGTGCGCGTGCGCGTGCGCGCGCACACACACACACACACACACACACACACACACACACACACACACACACACACACACACACACACACACACACACACACACACACACACAACACCTGTGACTGCCCCCCCCGCCCCCCCCCCCCCCCACACACACACACACGGCAAGCACGCATGCCAACACGGACGGTGAACGTTGACGAGATCGTTCTTGTCTTCCTTAGAAGCCAGTTTTTGTTGATGCATCCAAGAGCGTGGGTTGCTATGCTTGCAGGAATTCAAGCATAAGCAGATCAAGGTGGTGTGCATTCACCCTTCTCTGACGGACACAGAGGAAGGGGCACTACGGGCTCCTGATGGGCCTCAGGCCAGGATTTCTCCAGATGACGTGGCAGAAGCTGCGCTACTCCCGTTCAGGCTGTCACCCTACTGTGTACCCATGGACATCATCCTTGGCTTGGCGGATCCAAGAGACTAGATCGTTCATGTCTGCTATTGCATGCTGCTGAATTCAACACGTTTGGGCCCCAGTAATTAACAGTGGGGACATGGCGCTGTATGTGGCCGATTTTGGCAAGGACTGGAAGGTTAATCGGACCTTCCAAAATATTTAAGTACAGTGTAGGGACTAGATAAGGGCAAGAAAATGTAGCCCTTTCCATTATTCTATCGACCTGATGTACCGTGTGTGTGCACGCAAGTGAGTATATTCCTTGCCGTGTAGGTCTTTATGGAATTCCTCACCGACAACGAGGAGGTCCACAAAAAGCTGCGGACAAAAGTAAAAGCGTTTGTACGGATTTCGTTTCGGCTAAATGTTGTGCAATTTGAGGAATGCAGGGAACAGCTGGGTACAGGTTGCCGTTATATGGGTTACGCATAGACCGTGAGGTTTGACTTTTAATTCAGCATCCCTCCCATGGAGGACGTTTTGCGCAATCATGAAGCAAATATACTATGTACTCTAGATATAAAGTGAACTGAGTGCCCATTCCTCCCAGCTCCGCTTAAGAGACCCTTCAAGGCGCTGCCAATGTACATGCCGAGCAGGTTGGTCCACACCACTTACCTACATCATTGTTGTACGGCTGCACTCATGATCCTATTGCACCTCATGAGGAATGTTACAAATTCCATCGCACGTGTGCATATCCCAGCGCTGGAAGCTAGCTCAGCTTCCTGGGTTGAGATTTCTATTTCAGGCCAGGGCTAAGTATACTTACTGCTAGGCACTGGAAGTTAAAACTTGTTCTGGAAAAAAACAATTGTGATTATAAATATACCTATAAGGTTGTACAGCCTTAACGTAAGTCATGCATCAACTACAAACAGCTGTCATACAGCAAATACAAACCAGCTGTATGCATGTGGCGACAAATACAAAAAGCTGTATTGCGGACATCTGGCAATGGACTGAACGGGGGTTCCAAGGGGAACCCCTTTGAATAGGACAGCCGACAATGGGCCCCATAGTCGTTGCAAAGGGGGAGAAGATGGAGTTGGGCGGTCAATTGTGGAAGTAACTGGGCAGAATCCGTATCCTCGGCAGATGTGTTTAGGTATTCCTGCAACCCGTGTAGTAGGCCATGCAACGCTTCACTCCCTTTGCTCACTCTGCCTTTGCACGCCGCTTCTACATGCTAGAGTTGTCCTTATAACCCTTGTAAAGCGTTTCAAGGCAACAGTTGCCACCTCTGGGTTTTATAACCCACAGCATGATAGGCTCATTGGCATTGTGGGGAAGTTGACGTAGATTGTATATTAGTACACTGATCCACCACGTCAATAATCGGTAAGTATCCCCCACACAATCAATGAAGAGACAGTAGTCTGCTTTGTACTTTGCACTTCAGTCATGTGCCCTGACAATATTAATATTATTCGCTTTGTTGCGACACAAGCGAGCGAGCGAGTGAGGCTCTTGTAGCAGCGCATCCAGCCCCCGGTGGCTGGACAGTTATGATCTCGTTCATGTTTGGATGAAGAAAGCGGAGCCGGAGCTATTGCCCCTCCGAATTTCAAAGATTCAAGCTACCAGTCTATCACAGCTACCAAGCAGCACGCAGGCAGCCTGCGTGCAGGGGCCATAATGAAATTCACCCAAACAAGAATCCCTCCACATCGTCCTGTGCGAGCAATATGGCTTGTTTCAGATGGGAAAACGCTTCAACAAGCCCAGGCATTCAAATGCAGCCTTGCCCCATCTCCCAGATGGTTTGCAAAGTATTTGTATGGAAGGTTCGTATCGGCTATTGTTGTGCCTCTCACCACCATTTGCTAATCAAGGCTCGGCATCAACAAGAGCCCTTTCTAAAGCTAATTAGCGGCTCTTGTGATAAAACCACCAGCAAATACGCAAGTTCCATACACCTTCCGACCTGAGGGCGTACATATGTATATATGATACAGATACATAAAGTGGTACACATATATCTCAATGCCTCTTGATGTGTCCACTTTATGGAGGGTAAGCTAACTGAGCATGTAAGCTCATCTTCCCCCCACCGTTGACAATGCCCTGACGAGCTGAGACAACGTAGTGGGCTTCGGCCGTCCTTACCCAAGAAGAGGGCAAATTGTTGCCTCTGGGCTGGTGGCTACATTGTTCAGTGCAACACAGAGGCTCATCTGCCTCGTACAGTAATTCTCCGCGAACTAAACGTTGCAGTCTAAGGCTTGCTTGAAAACATGTCTACAAAGACTTCAAAGCAACACACGTTTCGGTGAACTGGTGCAAACCCCTGAGGCTGCCATTGGAAATTGAAAGTCGAGTCCTGTTTCCTGTTGCACGGGATATCCTATGGCAGAGTGGCCACCAGCTGGAATCACACACACCACACAAGGCCCCTAGAACCCATCCCCAAGCCAGTAACAGCTGTGGTCATTACATACCCTATATGCGCCAACATGTTCCCACTTGCGCGTTAGCCCTCCACAAAACATTCACAGGGAAACATCGACGCTATGACACTCATTTTACAACTGCTTAGGATCACAATCCACTACCATTCCGGTGTGTTGACGTGCTTCCAAAAAGCAACGTGCGGACAGCGCCATCTAAGGTCAGCTGCGGCAGAGTCCGCGACTCAGACCCTGCCTGTACAAGGGCTAGCCCTTGTAAGCTACGCCTTGAAAACAAAACTGCTTTAGACTCGAGCAATTTGAGGATTAGCCTACCTTGAGTCCCAGAGCAGGCATGCTGAAACTGCTTTAGCCTGAGAGTGAACCCATCCTCTTAACTGCTGAAGCCTCAGAGTAGATACGCTCAATGTGCTTGATCCGCAGTTATGCTCAACCTGTTTTGGCCTTAGAGCAGGCCTACTCAAACTGCTTAAAGCCTCAGAGTAAACCTATTCTCAAAGTGCATAGCCTCAGCGTAGACATGCTCAAACTGCTCAAGCCTCGGAGTAAAGTTCCTTGAAGGGAAAGTCTGGTCTCCGCTGCAACCTGTACCCAAGGCTGTCATGAACAAACTTGTAGAGAGTGGCATCCACACGGACAACAAAATGACGGTACCCTTACTTAGGTCGAAGCCCTTTCGTGTGCAGACTCGTATAAAATACAACGATCATCATGCCCTGAAACATTACACTCTTTTAGCGGGCACGGTCAAAGGAGGTTAGGAAACACAGGAGTAACTGCAAGATCCATGATTCGACTTCACCAAGAAAGCATCGCCAATGTGTTTCCCCCTGTCTCCCTGTGTCAAAAATGTTATGCAGCCACTTTGCACCTGGAGTAGGCAGTCCCTCACACAATCCACATTGTGATCCCACACACTCCAATTGTGGGAGACCACATGAGTTTTAGAGGAGCTAAGCCTGCATTCCGTAGTCTGGTGCAGCAGCACATGTTTTCCTCTGCATTCAGGGCCAGGCGCATGCAATGCGTTTGGCCAGTATCGCTGCGCAAGGTGATCTGGACTGCTTCTAAATCCTGGTCTGAATCTTGGTTGCCTACAACATTGGTTGCCTACAATAAGGGGCTGTGGCCAGGCCGGGATTACCAGTTATCTTCAGCGTACGTGACTCCTGGTTTGCTTTCAACCACATGGACGGTGTAAGCATGGCGGGAAACCGGGGATGTGTTCTCCTTGCTGTAGTGAACCAGGCGCCCGTGAAGTAAAACCAACGTGCCTGCCTTCACTTCCAACGGAACAAATTCATCCATGGCATAATCCAGCGGTTCCTTGTCGAACTTGACACCGGCTCCATCCTGCCAAATTTCCCAGCATTTACTGATGAAGTGACACGTGTCCTCACAAATCTGAGCCCATAATAAGCCAAGCCAGGAAACTCAGGGATGTAGGAAGTCAAAGGACAGTACCCCCCTAACACAAGCAGTCCACTGTACTGCCGGAAAATGGAGCAAGTTCTCAGGGATGGAGCAAGTCGGATAGAGAATCAAAAAAGCCACAGGCAAACAAGTTTGCACATACACCTGGGTGAGTAGCAGTAACTGGGAAGGAGGCACAACAAGTTGAGTGTTGATTGGCAACCAGGTGAAGGCAAGAGGAAGGGCTGGACCTACAGGCTGGCTATGCAAGCCAGAGACCCAATGCTGTCAGTCAGAAAGTAAGCACATGTGGTTCCACACTTCTGCCCGGCTGGTCATTCGCCTATAAGGGAAAGCCACCAGCGCCTGCACGACTCCCCCTTTTCCCTTTGGGGGGGGGGGGTGAGGGTGGGGGGTGAGGGGTGGGGGAGGGTGTGAGACAAAATAGGCTTTACCTCTGTGACTGTCATACGCCTAGCTAATTCGCCCTTTTGAGAGCCGGGCAGGGCCCAAAGGCAGCCATTGGTCAGATTTGCATCCTCGATGGCCAGCCACAGGCCGACTACAGACTCCGGCTGGGTGTATAGAAAGGAACTGTCTTGATGTGGCACAACTTCTCCACCTGCAACATCGTTTGGTTCTGACCTTTAAACCAGTGCCAAGTACATTTTTGCGCCTTGTCCCTTTTGGCGTGCGTGCGTGCGTGCGTGCGTGCGTGCGTGCGTGCGTGCGTGTGTGTGTGTGTGTGTGTGTGTGTGTGTGTGTGTGTGTGTGTGTGTGTGTGTGTGTGTGTGTGTGTGTGTGTGTGTGTGTGTGTGACCTACCTCCATCTCCCCCAACCCCCACCATCCTTGCCCCAATTTTCCCTTCATCCGCTCTGCCATGCGTAGAGACCTATGCCCAGGTACCTTGCCTCTAGCCTCACCAACCCCCCCCCCTCTCTCTCTTTCTCTGCCTCTCTCTCTGTCTCCCTCCCTCCCTCCCTCCCTGCTCACTATCTCTGCCGCCCCGCCTTCTTCTCACACTCTCTCTCTCTCTCTCTCTCTCTCTCTCTCTCTCTCTCTCTCTCTCTCTCTCTCTCTCTCTCTCTCTCTCTCTCTCTCTCACACACACACACACACACACACACACACACACACACACACACACACACACATAAACACACACACACACACACACACAGACACACACACACACACACCCACACAGCTCACACACACATGCACGTACGCAAGCACACGTAGACACGTACAGACGCACGCACGCACGCACGCACACACACACACACACACACACACACACACACACACACACACACACACACACACACACACACACACACACATACAGCGGGGGGGGGGGCGCGGAGAATAGCAAGGAAGACGAATGGCAGGAGGGTTAGAAGGGAGAGGAAGGAAAGAGAAGAGAGAAGCCCCTTTCTCCTCAGACAGGCTTGAACAGAAAGCCAGCCAGAATGGCCGGAGTTGCGCAGGCCCGAAGAGACAAAATCTTCATCAGTCTGGCATGAGTAGGAGTGGGAGCGTACACTGGCTTACACACCATACCACTCCATGTGTGTCAAAAATTTGTAGGAATGATAATGAGAGCATTTAAACTGGGCTGATATGATTGTATCTCCTTTCGATGCAGGACATCACAGTATACCATCCTACTAATGGTACAATTGATATCATAGTTTCTGCTGAGTGCAGGATTTCAGCAGTGCTGACAATTCTGAACTGGGGCATTCACATTCCTATAACCCGGCATGGTCGATGTTGTGGAGGGCAGTGGCTGACCTATTCCGGGTTGCTGCAAAACACCCCACATATACTTCTTCAGACATCAGTGTGTGAAGTGGATATACAAGCATTCCCAGCTGGCTGGCTTTGCTGCACAAATCGGGTCAACTTGCCGCAAAAATCCTAGGGGCACAGAACAAGTTCAGCAGGTTACTGAACAAGTTCAGCAGGTTACTGCAAGGGGGAGCCAAGACCTGCCCTGGTGCTGCCCACCTTGAAGATGTACATTGACTGTACAGGTACAGGCCGCGAGTACCCCAGACCCTTCAGAACAGCTGCAATCTTTGAAGACCGTGAATAAGAGCGGAACACAGAGTCCACATCATGCATTGCTGCAGGAGGCAAGTGTCCACTGTGAGGGACTCTAACAGGCAGCTACAATCTGCTCTGCATTGTAAGATGAAACCAGCAGCCTTGCAAGAACCATGAGAGCACGGAATACGCACCATGGCCAAGCTTGTTAATCGATTTTGACTTCACTTGTTTGAGCACCCCATCATCTGAATATGCATTCTCCTCGAAGAAGAAGCTGACATTGTTAGCGCTGTCTATGAAGTAGCTGCTCGAAATTTTTGCCTGCAAACAACAGTCAGGCTACAGCCTCCCATGATACAATTGGCGCTTGAACGCTGTAAATTTACCTGGTTGATGGTTGAAAACACTGCTCTGTTTGACGAAGGATCGAAATCCTCCACTAGCTCATTGGCTCGAGCCTTTAAACCGTCTAACTCTTCCTGTGGTGAAAATTCTTCTAATACCAGGTACCCTGTGCAACACGTCGATTCTATCAATTACAAATAGGGCTTCGTGCCATGAAACGATCCTAGAAAGAAAGCCAAACTTTGCCGCAATGACGCAGGTTCGGAAACAGGGCTAGACAGTTTTCTTGGGAGGAAATATTATGAATAAGATCAATTCCTCGTGCTAGTTTTGAACCACGCGGAGGGCAGGAAGAGGCACCATATTGATGAAATGACTGCACTTGTTCCTCCGAGAGCCTAAAATCCGTGAGCAATTCCCTTCCCATAAGTCACTATTTATTCCAGAAGCCAGGTTCTGCCAGGATAGATAGCCGGGGATTGGCGTCAGGCTTACGTCAGGTGTAACAACAAATGAGTCCGGTAATACCGTTGACATGTCGTCGACCTGATCAGATCATCCAAGGGCCCCTGGGCTTCGACTCGAAGCCTTCGAGATGTTCCTGCTCACTCGGGCCCTCAGGGAGGGGCCCTCATTCTGATGCCTCAAGCCCTGACGAAGACGAAGACGACGACGACGAAGAAGAAGAAGAAGCAGAAGAAGCAGAATAGGAAGAAGATGGCCTTGATGGGCTCTAAACCCATGCTCTACGTAGCATTCTTGTAGCAGGGGGCAGTAGCTTCAATCCCTCGTTCCAGCCTGGGGCTGCGTCACCCCTTGCAATTGCCCGAAGCGGTAATTGATAATCTAAAAAGGGATCACCAGGGCTACTTCCCTTCTCCTATGCGCATATGCATCTTCGTACGTTGATGACGGAAGCAGCCTTCCTCCAGCTGCGGGCCACCAGCTTGCTGCTCGGCGGGTGTGAAAGTCTGCTACCATGAACCCTGCGCTTACAGACGGACTCTTGTTACGACTGGTCATTTTTTATCCACGCTTACGTTTATCCACCCACTACAGACTGATGAGTTGGAGCAACAACAAACGCTCTCCCTCCCTCCCCCCCCCCCTCCTCTCTCTCTCTCTCTCTCTCTCTCTCTCTCTCTCTCTCTCTCTCTCTCTCTCTCTCTCTCTCTCTCTCTCTCTCTCTCTCTCTCTCTCTCTCTCTCTCTCTCTCTTCCCTACCCTTCCCCCCCTCCCCCTCCCTCTCGTGTTTTTGACTACACCACCTTCTGTTTTCGGCC
>KV908364.1:735299-762175 GCA_002005505.1 Botryococcus braunii
GGTCGTGTCCCTCGCTTGCAGCAAGGTGGGGTAGTTAACTACTATGGGGCTCGATGTGAAAACGTGTCACCCCTCCCCGGGCCGGGCGGCAGGAAGCTTGTGGAAACTAAGGCGTGGTCCCACAGATGAGACATTGTGAGGACACCGACTCGTGGAAGCACAGCCTTTAAATACCCTATGGTCAGGGTTGGGAGCTCTTCCCGAAGTTCCATCGGACGCTAGCGGGAATAGACCACACGAACAAAATATAACAGCATTAGGGGCTTGAGAGATTATGATGCATTCCAATTGAAAACGGTTGTTTGGGTTCTTCGTTACGAGACGGCCAAGGACTCCACTGGCTTGACGGCCTCGGGCTTGGTCTTTGGTTAGCTTTGGCGAGTGCATGGGCTGGTCATTGTGTAATGTCTGACACTTCACTGCAAGTGTGGAGTGCTGAAGGCACATCTTGGAGATGGATGGATCATCAAGAGGCAAGGAGGTACGTTTGAACACGTCTTCCTGAAGCTTTCCTGCTTGGTGCATTGGACCATTAACATCTGCACTCCTGCTTGGTTGGCATGTTTGCCCAGTCGTCAGAGGCGTGCCAAGTTATTTTGAGTGTTGATTTTGTTTTCCGATCTGACACATGTGTTGGGCTACAGTCAACGAACGGACTGGAAGGATTTGGTGCTGCGCACTACTCCTTCTTTGGAGATATAAATGAAGATTCTTTGGAGGGAGGGCTTGAGGTCCGCTCCTTTGAAAGCCCAAAGACTGGAAGATATTGTTCCTGTGGCGCTAGATCTAGCTTTGCTACAGGACAGTCTGAACGAATTAAACAGGCCTATGAGGATGTCATCAATGAGAACAGTTATTTCTCAGTCGCTAGCAGCGTGTGAAGGGGAGAAGTAGATTGTGGGAGTTAGCTGGAATGTCTACTCCGGGTATATCGTACAAAATGTGCGAGTGTGCCTGAAGTATGCAGTTGTTTGCAGGCTGGGGTGGATGCCCCTCCAGAAGAGGAGTTTACAGAAGGGACTCTTGAGACGTATGGTTTGGAAGACTATGCGGATCCAGATTTGTCATATGCATCAATGTTTGCTAACAAGCTGGCACTGGAGGACGACGCCAACGGGGCTGCACTGCTGGGAGTAGATACGCTTGGTGGTGGGCGACAGGCAGACGACGGAAGATGGGATCTACAAAGACCGGTGATTCTTTTTTCTCTGAGTCTTGTCCGTGTTTTTGCTTTGTCAGGTCATTGTAGGAGCGGGGTGGTGGCCATAGCGGTAACTGCTTATTATAAGGCATATTTATGCAGATGTGGATTTCAGACTTGTATATGAGCTGAGCGTATATGACGCTACTGGTCATTTCTCTTATCCAAGCTGCGTTCAAAACCTTCGCGGGTGAGACCACAGATTGTTTGGAGAAATACAGATAGTGTCAGAACTTGATGATAATAAAAGTCTAGGTGTTCTCTTTCCCTTGAGATCTTGATGCAGTACTCTGCCCAACATGTCTCCTACCCGCCCAGCTTGCAAGAACAAGAGCAGAAAAAACATTAGGGACGGGATTTTTTATCGGCAACTCACTGACTTGAGTTGTTTTGGCAACGCAAACTTAGGGAGGACAGGTGGACCAGGCGCATCAAGGCATTTTCTCGGGCGGGCCTTTTGGAGGGGGTCTGGGGTTGGGCTTCTCGTCAAGTATGCTGGGCTTCGACACAGCATCGCTTTCTTCGGGTGGTTCCGTCCAGCGCAATTTGGGATTTGGGCTGCAGACTTCTCAGGGGGGCTTTGGCTCCCCTCAAAATTTGCAGCAGGTACTTTTTCGCGATTTCCTTGGCGGAGGCCACTCTGACCACGGCGCTGGGCTCATACAATAGGTTGCTTGCGAGTATGGGTTTTAAGGGGGTTGAGAGAAAGGGGGATGTCTGTGTGTTCTCCTGTGATACTATTGGTTCCCTGTATCCTTTGGATGATGCAATGTTTCCAGAGATTTGATCATCATTTTTATTTTATTTTATTTTTTTGCAGGATTTATTCCTCAAACTGATGAATTTTATCTGAGCCGCTGGCAACTCATCTGACTCCCAAGGGTAATTCTATTGATAATAAGGCGAGACGGGGTTCTGTTATTGACTAAAAGGTTTTTGAGTATACCTCAAAAGGCATTCGTGGTGCATGTGAATTTGGGCCTGCTTTTGTATTTATGTGAAGTGTCGACCATTGCCATGAGCACATGTTGATTGCTGGTGGCAATCTATGGTAGACTCCATTGTTTACAGGTGTCTATGTTTTCAATCTGGGTCATTGTAGCTCTTGTTGACAGCATACCGTGACAATAGCAAAGTGCCAAAGTATGGTATCATCAACAACGACACTAGCCAGATAGATAAAGGCAGCATGCTGGTTAGATAGATCAAGGATTGTGGTCACGTTTGGCTGGGCTATGGTTGTTGTGACTTGTGTCAGAAAGCCACTGCATGAATGATTCTGCCTTCAATGCAACAGTGTTTGGGGGATTTGGGCAAGTGATTGGGCCCAAGTGACAGATATTGTATGTTGTAGGAACAGAAAAGAACATTGTGCGGAACTGGCTCATGTTCGACCAATTTAGAGGTCTGTATCAGCTCAAAGGCAACAGTGCTGTGGCTTCCTAGTGGTGGTCCGGGTTGGCCGCAAACAGTAATGGCAGGGGGTACAGTGTAGTTCTCTCAAGTTGCTAGAGGGGTGGTTTCAGTCAGTACCAAAGTGCCGTCTAAGAGTATTCTATCACCTGATTGGCTTTGTCATGATGTAGTGGGGCGCCCGCCATTCTCGGCATATGCCCCAAGGCACACGTATTTTTGGGTCCAAGTCACTTTTAATGTGCCTGGAGCAGCAACCTTGATTGACAAGGGAATCAATATGTGTCATTTGTCCATGCCAATCTGAGCTTCTTGGCAGCCAGTTACCCTCAGTGGCAGGCTGGGTATCACCACGTTAGTGCTGATGCTGATGAAGCCTTGTATAGAATTCTCACTGCTCTAGCCCACAGCTTTGAGATATGCTGAAGTATTTAGAGGTGCCCTCCTGAGCTACAGAGTCTGAAGCAATAAGCAATTTTCTGCAATCATGCCCAGGACCAGTGGTGGTATGGGATATGAAAAAGAGATATGTAAGAAAAAAGACTTGTTTTAGCTCCTTCATGATTCCCACACTCATGTCAAGGACGGGTCAAGGTCATATGGAAAGAGAGGAGTTAAAAGATGTGTATGGGAAATGAGTGCTTTTTTTTTTTTTTTTTTTTTTTTTTTTTTTTTTTTTTTTTAAGTGCAGACATGAATCCACACTCATGCCTAGGATCGTTCAGGGCCATTTGGTGCGAGAGGAGATTGAGATGCACAACCCAAACACAAGTCCGTGTAGCATAAAGACATGACCTGTGCGACAGTGCATTCTGCTTCCTTGCACTGTTGTTTCAATTAAAGCTTCTTGGTGGGTAGGACACCCCGGGGAAAATGTCATTTTCCGTTTTTGCAGGGTGTCCACAGCCACGAGCAATGAGACATTGAAAGGGTGTGCCAAGGGGTAAATAAGGTTGAGGGGCATGAGTGGGTCCTTCATCCGTCAAACAACATGTTATCTGCGTGCATGTCGAACCTGCATTTACCTCTTATCTACTCCCTTGCTCCCTGGCGGCCCGTTTGTCCCCGAGTTTGCGCGCGACTGTGAACATGCAGCAGCTATCAAATTTGCTGTTGCAGGTCTATTGGAGTTCTGTTCCAGTGTATGCCGCACTGAGGTTTTTGTGGGAGGTTTTTGTGGGTTGCAGATGCAGAGCGGGCTGGGGACCTCAGACCAGCAGAGGTTTGGCGGGCAGCTGTCCTCGCCTGGCAGCTTGCAGAACCTGCAGGTCTTGCAGTCTGTGGATGCGGGTCAGGACTACGGGGGGCAGTTGACGGATGCGGCCATTGTGAGCATGAGCCGTGGTGGCCCTTCCCAGGTGAGTAGACTGAAGGCCCGGGCCCCAGCCAATGCTGGGATGTACTTGACCAGTGCTGCGATGTATTAGCCAGAACATTCGTGCGGGTCCCTGTCTGGGTGTGTGTGTGTGTGTGTGTGTGTGTGTGCCTGTGTGCGTGTGTGCGTGTGTGTGTGTGTGTGTGTGTGTGTGTGTGTGTGTGTGTGTGTGTGTGTGTATCTGTTTCTGTTTCTGTCGGGGGTGGGGGGGGGGGGGATGGGGGACGTGTGGGGGAGGGTGCGTTTCAGTACTTCTTGCCAGTGCTTCAGCAGCGTTTCCTCATCGTAGCAAGTGCAGGGGAAATGCCCAATGAGCCTGCATGGGTTGGCAGATAGTCTTTCAGCATCATCTTGCCTGGTCTTGAATAAGTTTAGCAAGGGCTAGGGTCTGCAGTAGCCCCGTTGAGCAGATCTAAGGACTCTCGCGAACTTTGGGGTCCTGAAGTCTAGGGGTTATTTTGGGGGGCATATTTGTGGCGTGTTGACGCTTGAGTGCGTTGTTCTCATGTATGCTGTCATTGCATGCAAAGGGTTTGTGCCCAGATGGGGGATACCGGAGCCAATGCTCTAGAGTTTTGTCAAATACTGAGTGCTGAATCAGAAAAAGGATGGTTGATGCAAAAGGATGCACTGAACTCCCACCTGATATGCTCTAGGGTGTAACACATTAGCCTAGTTGTTACCTTGCCTCTTTCTTCTGACGTATGAGCTGCGTCTCTTGAGCCCAGCTTCCTTTTTCTGAGTTTCACCCTTTGCCCATTTGCATTTTTGCTATTTGTTGCATGTTACGCGATTTGTTGCAGTTTGTCTTAAAAACTTTACAATGTTAATGTTGGGGGGTTTTTTTTGGGGGGGGGGGGTTGTTTTTAACAAGTTTGGTCTTCTGATTGATGGCGAGCACTCTACTGATGCAATTGCTGAGTGTGCTGCATTTGCTGCGTGTGCTGCATCATGACATGCTACGGGGTGTCGAGCTGGGTGCTCATGATTACCACATTTCTGACTAAACCTTCTTTTTTTGAAGGGGGGGTGGGGGGGGGGGTTTAGGTGCCGCGGCTCAACATCTCTGCAGCCCTTCAGGAACAGCAGCAGGCTTCGGATATGGGTTATGGCATGCCAGGCCTACCGCAATCCCGGCTGGGCCCACAGCTTGGGGGGCTGGGAGGCCAGTCGCTGGGGCCCCAGTCCTTGGGAGGGCAGGGTCTGGGAGCCCAGTCACTGGCAGCCCAGTCCCTGGGAGCTCAGGGGCTGGGCCCCCAGTCCCTGGGAGCTCAGGGGCTGGGCGCCCAGTCTCTGGGAGCGCAGGGGCTGGGAGGCCAAGCGCAGCTGGGGCAGCATTTGGGTTCACAGTTGGGTCCGCAGCTGGGCTCGCAGCTCCCCCTTGGTCTGGATTCGGCTGGGCTGCAGAACCTTGGGACCCTTGGGAACTTGGGGATGCTCCCCCCGCTGTCCCCTCTATCTCATCCGCATGCCCTTGGCCAGGCTGGTGCCTATGGCCGGCTGCCTGATGGAGGTCTTCAGCAAAAGGCCTTGGCTCATGGCCTCCTTGGCTCATTGGATTCGGGACCCCGAGTAAGGACTCCGGCCCCCCTTGGACAAGCTTGGGGTGGTTGACAACGGTCGTCTGCTTGTGGACCCATGATTTAAACAGGAGACTGGGGTTTGTTTTGGCTAATGAGGGCCTTGGGCGTTGGGGGGTGTGTGGGGGGGAGGGGTGAGGGGAGTGGGGTGGGTTTTTTTTTGGGGGGGGGGGGTGGATTGGGCGGGGAGGAGACTCTAAGAAATTATTAAGCTGGAGGCGTTTAGGGGGTGGCAAGTCTTCCTGCATGGACTGAACAAGAGGGCGAAGTCTCTTTAGCTTGCTTATGGTTGTTGTTGCTGAGCAACAGAGGACAACAAAGGGTGGAAATGCTTGTGTATACCTTTTAATTACTCACAGTGGTCTAGTAGTGAGCAGTCGCTGTGGATTGCAAGTTGAAGCCAGGACTAGGTGCCAGAATGTCATTTGTTATGCAGCATCTACGAAGTAGTACAGGACTTTAGGTGACTGTATGAGGAGGCCCTTGGTGTCGGTTGTCACACCACACAGAATGCTTGAAAAGGAGCCATTATCCTGTCAATGGTTGTGAGCTTGTTCAGGCTACATCTTCAAGTTGAGGGGAGTATTTTGAGTATTGGGAATGAGATCTCGAAGCTGATACGCCAGTTGCATGGAAGGGAGTGGGAGTTTGGCTGTCGCGTGACGCATGAGGGTGTGGCAGGAAGAATTGTGATGCGTGAACGCTATATCTGCCTCAGATCTTCACAAATATCAACCCTTCATGCCACAGCTTTGTATGGGTTGATAGCGGCTGATGGGGATATGAGGGTACTGGGATAACAGGCCATAACAGTTGAGGAATTGGAGGCCTCTCTGAGCCTCCAGGCTGATGCTGCTCTGACGTCAGCAAGGAGACAGCAGCTGATGCAGCAGCAGCAGCAGCAGCAGAACAGCCTTCTGCAGGGGGGTTTTGGGGGCATGGCAGTGCCTGGTGTTCGTGGCCCCACCAGCCTGCTTCCCAACTCGCTGTACTCTACCCAGTCGAGCCTTCAGGGACAGACCAATTTCATGTCGACGCCCCGGCTGCCTGGGGTGAGACCCTGGTGCTATCCCCTCAATGATCTGAAAGCGGCCAACTTGGGGCTGGTTACAATTGTTGGCGTGTGCGCGCGCATGCGTGCGTGCGTGCGTGCGTGCGTGTGTGTGTGTGTGTGTGTGTGTGTGTGTGTGTGCGCGCGGCGCGCGTGCGTGCGTGTGCGTGCGCGTGTGCGTGCGTGCATGCGTGCGCGTGTGCACACGCGCGCGTGTGTGAGTTGTGTGTGTGCATGTGCGCGCGGGGGTGTGTGTGTGTTTGTGTGTGTGTGTGTGTGTGTGTGTGTGTGTGTGGTGTGTGTGTGTGTGTGTGTGTGCACGCGCTCGCTCACACATATGGGCGCATGTGCGGTTATTCACGCACAAACAGGGGAAGGGGGGACCACAGACAGCAAAGGGAGGGGTGGGGATAGTGGGGGTTGTCTGTGTGCGCGGGGTTGTACTCATTTTGACGGACGCTGACAAAGGATTACAAGAGTGCCATGCGCCTGCTAGGGCTTGATGTGAAAGTGATATTGGTTTTTGCATGGTGCAGGGACTGGGAATGCAGGGTCTGGGAGGGATTCCTTCGAATTTTGGTAATTTGTCCGGCAACTTGGCGGGTAACTTGTCTGGTAATGTTCTGCTGAATAATCAGCGCCAGGCAGCTCTCCAGCAGGCTCTCCAGCTGCAGCAGCAGCAGCAGCAAGCTCTAGGCAAGCAGAATGGCCTTCCTTTGAAGAAGTCTGTATATCCACTACCCCATTTCTGCATTATGTATGCCTAGTTTGCTTTGTCCGCTGAGCGCGTGCAGGTTCTTTCCTCTTCTGCGCTACGCCTTCCCCCCCCCGCCCCCCCCCCTTTCCCTACCTCCCTCTCCCTCTCTCCCTTCTGGCAGAGGCATGTCAATAGATGTTCAAGGTTTTCTGATTGTCGTGGTGTCAAGGTTCAACAGGTGGTCTTCTGAAGCAATGTTGGGTAGTTGTCAATGTTGGTTTCCCTGTTGATTTGAAAGGGCAACTCTTTGCAGCAGACATGCCAATGGCGTGATCCTTGTTACTCTCCCCTTTCCCCCTTGCTTCTCCCTTCCGTTTACTCACCACTCCCTCTCTCTCTCTTTTCCCCCTCCCCAGCGACCGCGTGCTCACACATGCCATGTGTGTGTGTGTGTGTGTGTGTGTGTGTGTGTGTGTGTGTGTGTGTGTGTGTGTGTGTGTGTGTGTGTTTGGGTTTGGGGGGGGGGGTAGGGGTGTGCACGTGCTTGCATGCTCTGAAACCGGTCCTTTGGGGCACGTTCGGGGCATTTGATTGGATGATGTGGGAGGCCCAGGTCCAAACCTTGCACAGCTGCAGCAGTTGTACATGCAGGGCTCGCGGCCGTCTCCCGGTCTGAACAGCATGGACATTCGCCGCTTGGAAATGGAGCAGTTGCAACAGCAGCATTTCCTGCAACAGCAGTTGAGGCAGCAGCAGCAGCAGCAGGCCATGATGGGGAGGAAGATGTTGCAGAATCAACACCAGCAGCAGGTCTTGCCTGCTTCTTTTGCCCCTCGATTGTGTCTTCTCTCACCCCTGGACTGTATTCCCCTGCACATCCAACCGGTTCTACTCTTGCCCTTCCCAGTGTTTTACTCTTGCCCTGCTGTATGTCTCAGCTGTGTCTATGTACATCACTCAACCTGTCTACCTGCACCCCTCAAATCATGGCACCTGGACCCCACAAGTGCGTCTGGTTGTCATCTGCCAATTCTCCTTTGGTAATGCTGTGCCACAACTGTGTCTATCTACACCTGTTTCTGCATGCCTCACGTCATATTCCCCAATTGTGTCTATCCCTCAATCGTGTCTACTTGCACCACCCTCAACTGTTGATCCACTTTCAGCTCTCAACGTGGCAAAGGATTGTGACGCATCCCTCCCGCGTATTTGTTGAGGACACTGTAAGTAGGCTGAGATAGACCCAAGAAATTGCATGTGTTGTGAGACGGCTGTTGAGACGAGCAAAGTCAACTGGGCATTAGTCTTATGTGCCCGCTCCCATTTCCCCCGCCCCCCCCCCCCCGGCGCTCTCGCTCGCGCGCTCTCTCTCTCTCTCTCTCTCTCTCTCTCTCTCTCTCTCTCTCTCTCTCTCTCTCTCTCTCTCTCTCTCTCTTCTCTCTCTCTCCCTCCTCCCTCCCTCCCTCCCTCTCTCTCTCTCTCTCCTCTCTCTCTCCTCCTCTCTCTCTCTCTCTCTCTTCTCTTCTCTCTCTCTCTCTCTCTCTCTCTCTCTCTTCTCTCTTTCTTTTTTTTTTTTTTTTTTTCTTTTCTTCTTTTTTTTTTTTTTTTTGTGTGTGTGTGTGTGTGTGTGTGTCTGTGTGTGTGTGTGTGTGTGTGTGTGTGTGTGTGTGTGTGTGTGTGTGTGTCTGTCTGTCTGTCTGTCTGTCTGTCTGTCTGTCTGTCCGTCTGTCTGTGTCCGTGTCAGTGTCAGTGTCCGTGTCTCCCCCCTCTCTCTCCCTCTGTGTGTGTCCCGCCCTCTCCTTAACCCACCCCTCCCTTCCCCCGGCATGTTTTACCCTTTGGGTGGGGGTGTGCGTCTGCCCTTCCATAGCATTTGCACATGCCTGGACATGAGAAAGTGGAGGTCGGGCATTATTTTGGGCCAAAATCAAGGGGTCTGGCACAGCAATGAAATGCGTGGGCATACACCCTCAGTGGGGGTGTGCGGGTCTGTACATGTGCAGGCGCCTCGAGGATTTCCGCGTCAGCAAATTCCGATGCACATTCGGCCTCAAATGCTTGAAAGAGTCATGGAAAATCCCTTTGCGTCGCCTGCCCCCCCCATCACCCGCATGCGCCAGGGCTCTAAGTACATGGAAAAGGAAGAGATAGAGCAGATTCTTCGAATCCAATGGAAGTCTTTGCACTCCGGATCGGCTTACCATGAGGACTACTACTACCAGGTGTGCTCCTTCCTCCTTCCCTTTCCACATTTCTTAAGGCACCTTGGGAATGGATCCGCCAGCGTAGGCACACGAGTGTGGGTGCGCGTGTCCTTCTGGCCATCTACCAGCCTGCCTGGCTGCAAATGTTTGTATATCCGGAGCAGACTGAATGTGCCTTTGATTTAGGTTGAGGCTCATATTTATTTTCCCATGTGTATTCACTGTATCAGGGGATAAGATTATCATCTCGGCGGAAAACTCATCTGTTACACCATTAAGTCATTAAAGTGTTTTAAATCTTCAGAGCGATTTATAACCGGAGGAATGTCTGCTTCGGGACCCCAAGGTCAATTGAAAACCCCTCGAAGTTGTGGGAAGCCATTTGGAATTTGCCTGCTGTGGCCACCGGCCCCGCGCATACTCATACTTCAAGCTTAACTAATTGTTGCTGAAACGATTAATTTTTTTGTGGACAAAGTCAACGTTCTGTAGTTGACGCTGAAGACCAGGCTGGAGGCGAGAAAGCGTAGGTGTCGTTGTCTATTCCAACCAAATGGAGTTTTTACCATGGTGCTGGGTGGTAGCCAAGACAACCAATCAGATTGAAATGTAGGGCATTTTTGCACAAAAACAATTAAACCCTTTAAACCTCTTGGAAATTTCTTGGTGGGCCTCCACAACCATTTGAAAACCTGCCAGAAGTCGATCCTGCCACAAAAACACTTTTTGAGCCACAAAGGGAACTTGTGTCGATACATGGAGTCTCTAAAATGGACTACCATGCTGGAGATGGTGCGCAGATGTCGATCCATTTCCTGGTTTGAAGTTTGAGGACTCCATGGTTTCTTTTGAGACGTTTCGGGCTTGAAGACTGTCGATAATGTGTGAAATGGCTCGTGAAGGTGATGTTAAAAACACAGGGGGCCACATGGTGGCGGTGGGCTGTTGCAGAAGGAGTCTTTCCGGCAGGGCCCAATCCAGGCAAACGCCCCTGAAGGGGTGGATGAGTACTTTTTATCAGTGCTGGAAGGTCGGAAATAGGAGTTGAGGTTGCAAAATAAAGAAAACTAAGCATTGTGAAGACTTAACCATTAAAATCGTTATGTGAACTTGCAGGCATACCGGAAGAAGCATGCGCGAGAAGGTGATCTTACTAGGCTGTTTTCCCCGGAGGCTTTGAGGGACCTAGCCCCGGCGGAGAAGGTCGGGGCAGAGCCTGCTGCCTATGTCAAGTTGGAGGGTGCCTTGGGCCGTCAGATGTTCTCCAACATCAAACGCCCGCGGCCACTTATGGATCTTGACCAGGAAAATTCCAATGATGCACAGGTACACCAGCTCGATCATCGACAAACCCATTCTTGTTCTCCTCTTAGTGGAGTTGTGCCCCCAGGGGGGGGGGGTTCTTTTTCCAATGTTTTCCCTTCAATGTTTTTTGGGGTGATTGGGGGGGGGGGGGGTTGTTGGTTGTAGATAGCGGTGTCAGCCTGCTCACTTGCAGCTGATTTCTTGGGCAGGGCATGATATCCTCCCCGTCACCTACCTGCCCCCCATGTCTCCACCATTGGTGCTTCTGGTCTATCGGTCCGGTGATACTTATGTCAGCGTAAGTATGTGTGCGGGCGTGCGTTGAGGTTTGGGGGAAAGGAGGGTGCGGAAGGTTGCGCGCGCGCGCGCGCGCGTGTGTGTGTGTGTGGTGTGTGTGTGTGTGTGTGTGTGTGTGTGTGTGTGTGTGTGTGTGTGTGTTTTGGGGGGATGGGGGATGAGGCGGCCCATACAAATGTGTATGCAAGTGTGTTACGCCTGGGCATAACCAACGTCTGGCTGTTGTTGTGAGACGCAGGACGAGTCTGAGGAAGGGCCAACGCGCCACAAGCTGCTGGAGGAGGAGCCCCTGTTGGCTGCCCGTCTGGTCATCGAGAACTCCATGTGCCTACTTTTGGATGTGGATGACATAGACAGGCTGTGCTCGGTTCCCTTCGGTGTGAGGGAAAGCGATGAGCACAATCTGCGCACTGTAGGCCAAGTTTTACCTTTCAAGGCCCCCTTACAAAGCATTCCTAACCTGCCATTAGTATGGGGGTCCGCGACAACCGGGTGAGGGAAGGAGTGTTGGGGACAGGGGAGGGTTTTGGGTCCTCAAATGTTGCTTCATGTCGCTTTCCAGTTGAGCTTAGTTTGTGCATGTTCTGGGGTTGGCTCAATGTCCAGTTTATGCCCTCTGGGTGGGGCAATTTCCCTTATTGCACGCTAACCATCAACAACTTTGCATGCAATAGTTTTGATGTGGCCTTATTGGCCAGCTTGCTTAAGGTCTTGTAATGCTTTGATGCCATGAATTGTACACGTTCAGTGTTGCTGTAATGCCAAGTTTGTGGAAACTCTGACTTTGATGGCCAGTTTGGGCACATTCTGGAATTGCTTTCATGTCGGAGCATTCATGTTTCGTGCTGCAAGTGTGAACACATTGTGCATATGATGGTATTGCCTTGTTTGTGTTAGATAGCTGTCGCGCCAACTAAGCTCACAATGGACAGCGTAGAAATCTGAGTTGTCGAAGCTTACCAGACACTGGCATCGAGGGTACAAGGCGTAGTGAGACAGCCTTCCCCTTGTCCCCTGACCCCCTCACTAAACTTGAAACCCCTTCAGGTGAGTCAGAGGACGGCCGCAGGTTGTTGCTTGGCTCTGTGGAGTGAAAGCACTATTAAAGTGAAAGCACTATTATTAAATGTTTGTGCTACAGCAAATCTGCAGCCATGCCATGGGACTCACCTCCTGTTATGCTCCGCCAGCTACTGTATCTGTCAGATGGCCTCTGCACTCTTCACATGGCTTGTCGTACTCCGCTTTGAGAGTTTCCGGCGTCTCTCTGCTCTGCGTCTTAGCTGGAGCGACTGTAGACTGTAACAAAGATTAAAAGGGCAAAACCCCAATGGACTTTTGTATGTATACACATGCTGTGTTTTGCTAGTATCCATCTTATGATTGTTGATCATCATCCATCATTCATCTTCGAACATGGAGGTTGACAGTGGTGTGTTACCGGGGCAGAGGCGGGCCATGCTCCTGGAGGCTTACTCGCATGCCCTGCGCTTGCCTGATCAGGCCAACATAAAAAACCCTCCTGCCAACAACACCAGTGACGGCGTCTTCCGCCTTATCATGTCCCTGCCCAAGGGGCGTACGATGCTGGCTCGGGCACTTCCTCTCCTGTAGGCTCCCCCCTCCCTTCCAAGCATTATTCCACAGTGTCAGGCCAAGGTAATCCGAGGCAAAGTATTCCTCACACCCCCCCCCCCCCCGGGGGAAAAAAACTCAAAAGAAGGGAGAAGTAAAAAGTAGAAAATTTTTTTGGGGGGGGGGGCGTATGCGTATTCTTTTACATATGTAAATGCAAATGGACTGCGCCTTCAGGGGTGGCTATCAAGCTGAGAGGAAGCAGGTATTTTTGGTGTTTTCCCAAATACAGGCGAGGCCAGCAATGTCTGTGCTACACCGTCGGAGCCTGTCTCGCTGCCCCTGCAGGGTTTGATAAGGACTGACTGCTTGTCCCAAAACGCCCATCTTCAGTCCCCATTTCTGTTTTGCGCATGCGCCCCCCCCCCCCTCTCTCTCTCTGTGTGTGTGTGTGTGTGTGTGTCCCCCTCTCTCTCTCTCTCTCTCTCTCTCTCTCTCTCTCTCTCTCTCTCTCTCTCACACACACACACACACACACACACACACACACACACACACACACACACACACACACACCACGCGTGTACGCACACATACAGGCGGAGAAAGGCCCCCCCCCCCCCGGGGAGTCCCTACCCAGGGAAACACACACTCAGACACCCCCCCCCCTCCCAAGACACTGACAGTACCCTTAAGTAATATGAGGGTGGCGTTGGGGCAGATTTTCGCCAATGGCCAAAGTGGATGGAATGACGGGGCCTGCGGGGCGGAGGCCGCCTCCTATGAAGATTGTGTGGGCCATGCTACGAAATGTGCATGGGCTGTTTAATATTCAGATGAGGACTTGCAAGGCTCCTGGGCCGTCTGTCGACCAATCTGAACTCCAACATGAAATTGAATTGGAGGCCAGCTCCAAAGTAGCGGCTGCAGCTCTCGAGGTGACTAAATCTGGTTTTGGAATGGGATGCTATGACTTTGTCCCGTTTCCCCAAGGGTTTGTCCGTGTCCGCGCGCGTGTTGGTGTGTGTGTGTGTGTGTGTGTGTGTGTGTGTGTGTGTGTGTGTGTGTGTGTGTGTGTGCGCGCGCGCGCGCGCATTTGGGGGGGTGGGCAGAGGAGAAGGGGAGGGAGGAAGGGAGAAGGGGGGGGGGAGGAGGAAAGGAGACGAAGGGAGAGGGGTGGGAGGGAGGGAGAAGCAGGGAGGGAGGGGAAGAGATGGGGAAATGGGAGAGGGAGACGAAGAGAATTTGTGAGTGTTTTTGTGTGCGTGTGAGTGCGCACTCGCCTCGCTCACTCAGATGCAGCACCTGGCTGTATCCGTCAAACTGTCACTGTTTATCTGTTGGGTTGGAATGAGAGAGCATGGATGTGAACTGGCAAAGGTGAGCCAGCATCTTGATACTTTGACATGGCTCTGCCATATCTGTGTTACATGGGTTTGTTTCAGCGCATTCCGCAGCCGCTCTCCCTCAACCCTACCCCATGGAGAGGGAACTTGGGAGCCTGAGCTCCTGTAATACGTGTATTGACTTTTCTCTCCGATGCAACCTCGGCGGACCACACCGGATTAAAGGCTGGCGTCAACTTATTTTTGAGGGCGCCACGGACAGTGATGCTGTGTGTCTGTGGCAAGTAAAAACCTTGGAATTCAAATGCAGTTGTCAGTGCCTTTGCGTTGAGGCTAATGATGGTCCATGCAACAGACGGCAGAGCAAAACAGGGAACTTCATGAACTAATTACAGTCATTGCAGATTGGACTTTCTCACTGATATTGATGGGTTTGAGAAAGAATCCGGAGATGTGAAGCTGTTCTCATGGGAGTCGCATGACCTGTTAAGTGGTGTGGAAGGTCCAAGGAATGTCTGTGGGGGCTATGCGAAATCCAGGTTCTGCAAAAGCTGGAGACCCCGCGTGCCTTATGCGACTGCATGGCAGCATTGGTGAGTGGAGACTTGGGGACTGTGCCGCCAGATGCGAATCCGAGGGAGTCCTTGATTCCCTTATATGCGACAAACGACAAGCACGAAAGTAAAAATGGCCGCCGCCCCTGGCTTGCAGATGTGCTCAAGGCTGTGTTGAAGCAAGCAGAGGTATGTTTGCGTTAGACAAGAGTTGATGTTGATTGTACCTTGCGTATTTCGGTAAGGATGTGCTTGGGGAAAGAGGGGGGGGGGGGGGACAATACCCAATATCCCACGGATTCATATATGGCCTCTGAATGCCCCACGGTTTTTTGGGGCTGAAGACTCTGAAATTAGTAGATTTTCTTGGTTTTGCCCTGCGTTTCAGAACTGCGAGAAATTTTGATTGGCTGTCCACTCTCTGTTTTGGACTGTTGTCAGCAGGAAAGAATTGGCTATCCACTCTCTGTTTTGGACGGTTGTCAGCAGGAAAGAATTCCGTAAGAAGGAATTGGGGGCCCTGTCTCTTCTCAAGAGACTGATACCTGCGATTTGCTTTGTTCTTGGCAATGCGAAAGGGAAAATAGGGTCCAGGTATTTTTGAGGTCGTATGTCTCCAAATCTCCTTGCGCAAAGGCTTTTTCCTTTCCGACAGCGCCCGACTTACCACACGCGAAGTCCTCCCATTCTTCCTTTTAGGAGTTGGCCTCTGCAATTACTCTACCTGCTTTTTAACGATGTGGGTTGAATTCCTCTTTCAGGTTCACTTCTCTTTTTTAGTGGGTGAGGAGCCTTTATCAGTGGCTGAGAGGGAAAGGGGGTTTCCTGCTGGCAGGTGCATGGCTTGAACCACTTTGCCGCAGGACAGAAGAGTGGAGGGGAAGGTCTTGCAGGCCCTGAAGGCCAAGCTTGGAGGGACTGTTTTGAAATTTTCTTTAGCAAGATTATACGCCACATGTCGGCGCTGCATCAGGTCTTCCTTCTTCCATCCTGCATCGGAATCTCATATCATGCTGTCAGATACTCTATCTCTTGCAGAGCTGCTTTTGTTGGTGGTTAATGGGCACTTCGTGGGCAATTGCCTATCCTGTGAAGCTCTTCTGTGCACAGTGCCTCAGTTTGGCCAGTTTGGACGGTTATGATTTTAGCATCATTGACTTGGATGCGCAACTGCTCTTATAAACTAATTTTTTATAACTGAGGGCTGCTCCTCGTGTAAGGCTTTGCCTTGCTCATGAACCTTGCGATGTTCGCTCACGCACGCTGTGCGCGTGCGTGTGTGGTGTGTCTGTGTGTGTGTGTGGGGGGGGGGTGTACGCCGGGGGGGCAATCTGCATCTCTCCAATGCAGTACCTGCTGTAAAGACCTTGTTCTGTGGGGCACAGTCATGCAACAGTCGTGTGTGCCTGTGTTATGAATGCTTTGTTTGTGCATATTGTGTACATCCAGCCCCCCCCCCCCCCCCCGGGGGGAGGCACCAGCAGCATCCATGCGTGCAGTGTGGATGGAAAAGAAAAGGAAGGGGGAGGGGGGGGGGCTGGCATGTTGCCCTGGCATTGCCCAAGTTCCGGGAATACCTCTAATTGCTCCACTCTCTCTTGTCGTCGTCATCAGAGATTTGTTTTGGGGGGCGGGGTCTAGATGGGCAGGGCATGTCACTGATGGGGGGCCCAGGTGTGTGTGAGAGGTGTTTCCGCAATGGCATATTGCGAGGGACCCACGTGTAGTGCAATTCATCTGAAGAGCCAAGATTCTCTTTTAGCTCCTTCTATTTAATCTGGCCTTCTAAGAGCTCTTGGAACCTCTTGATAATCCCTGAAGGTCATTTACTCGGCCAGGTGCTGTTTGAAAACACCGCACAGTATCAATGACACGGGGGAGGGGGGGGGTGGGACAGGTGTACAAGACTGCGGTGGAGAAAGATAACAAGCAGCTAGCAGAATATGCTCTCAAGGTGGTTCCTCAGGACCTTCTGGGGGCCATGCTGCCGCACTCCACCCACGAGCGTGGTCTCCAACTTACTTCCATCTTGGGTGAGTTCAGCCAGCAGTCCAAGCCATCTAGCCTGCCTGCTGCACCACTTGAGGAGGCGGAACCTCTCGAGGAGGTCGAGCCTCTTGAGGAGGCGGAGGCTCATGAGGACGGGGAGCTTGTTGAGGAGGGAGAGCTTGTTGAGGAGGCCGAGCCTCCTGAAGAGACACAGCCTCCTGAGGAGCCTCCTCAGGAGCCTCCACGGGGGGTGCAAGCCTCCGGCAGCAGTGAATAATCCCCTTCCCCTTTCGCGCAGGGCAGACTTCGTAAAAGAAGGGTAGATAAAGGGGCCAGTCAGCACATCTTCCACCCCCTGCTGTCTCCCAAGGGTGGCTACGGGGGAGTTCGTAAGGAGTGTGCAAGTGCCACCTGCCTCCCCCTCTCCCTCTCCCTGGGCAGGGCAGACTCAGAAGGGAGGCATTGCACCCCTGGCAATGGCCCCCAGCCACAGGGTGGACTTCATGTAGATGGTGGAGGATGTCGGCCGCAGCTTATGCGGTGCACATCCAAAACAAGGGGTGTTAACGGGGAAGAAAGGGAAGTGGGAAATCATGACACAATGTGATCTGCAAGTCGTAAATGAAGGAAAAGGAAGTGGATAGCTCGGTGTCTTAGAAAATTTGAAACTGGCAAGTCAATTTTACGAAGGTAAAGTGGTGTGTTTGCATCAACTGGAGGCAAAGCACACAAATTGGCTGTGTGCAATGAACCTGGGTAATGGAACAGCAACGCATTGTGTAGGGGGACTGCTCGATGATGGCCGTCCTTCTGGATATTTGGTGCACCGCCAAAAGAAGATTGTCCTGAGGAAAAGTTGAGGCCCTGGAGGATGACAATTTGGCGTTTTCAAAAGCCGTGTCGTCAGGTGAATTAAAATGAGACAGAAAAACTTTGTCTAAAGGAAGCCACGAAGCTTTATGTTTGGGTTTTGGACTGTCAGCGTTGGAAAAACGTGAAGGGCGAGGCTGTATTTCTGCTTCACATCCATCTTGTTTTGATTTATGAAACTTTAGTCAAGCGGTTTGCCCAGGTGCCATTGGACAGTGGCAGTTGTGCGGGTTCACTTGCCATTGTTACGCCAGCCTGTAGAGGCAATGTTTGATGTGTCATGGAGCTGACCTGCTGTGACCCACCAAAGGTTGACTCATGCCCCTCTTTCCCCAGCGCAATATGGTCTGGGGGAAGTGTGGGTGTCCGTTATTAACTCTCCTGAAGGCCAGCGCACCTTAAGAAGTCACCACTTTGTTAACATTGTTACCAAGCAAACAGGTATCTTGCACTGGGAGCACAGTGCCTCGTCACCCATGTTCATGCAGGTGTGTGTGGCCACTGGACTTAGAGTGTCAGCATTTCGCTGTTAGATCGACTCTAGGAGTCTCCCATCCGAGGCAGACGTCTGGCTCCCCGTTTTCCTGGTCAACAGACGGCGTAGTCTGCCCCTGACCATTGGCTGTGGTCGACCTACGTAGGGACGATAACTTTTTTTTGCCCTATCCGACCTGTAGGGGATGCAGCAGCGCAAGCACAATCTGCAGCCTGGCTTATGAAACAGGATGCTCAATCTGGAAATATCACGTTAAGTTGCAAAGTGGGTCCTGGGCTGTTTTCTGCTGCTGTGTTGTGGAGTTCCCGTGCGTTTGCATCGTGGTGAAACATGTGGCAAACAGTCATGCCAATGGACAGTTTGAGTTTGTGCTCGAGATGTCGCATTGCCGTGTAAATCGGCCCACTCGCCAGTTTAAGACGGTTGGGTTATAGCCGCCTTCTCCTTGGGTGTCCGTATGTTGGGAAGTGCATTGTGCAGCTGACGATGACTTATAGATATCATCAGTGTGACGAGGGCAGGTCAACCTTTACGGTCCCTTGCATGTGCCATGTCCAGCAATGTTATGCTTTTAGCATGAGGATCCACCCAGTTTGGTTTCTCTTCAGTGACCCCGATAGATGAGGCAGGGACAGTAACAAATGAGTTACGGAGGTGATGAATCATGTAGGGGTGCCTGCACGAAGCACAACAGGGTGCGACTTGAAGTACTTCCGCTACCAGCTAGGGTGGGAGTGATTCTGAAAAAGGAACTAAATGCCCCGAGTAGTAAGGTATCGGTCATAGCAGAAGGATTTTCATTTTCCATGGTCACATCGTTCTTTTATGCGCAACGTGACAATCCATGGACGCTTCCAATCGCCACCGCCTGAAGATTGTGGGTTGGGGCTTTTTGGAAGATTTCAAAAAGTTCAGGTAGGTATACAATGAGGCTTTAAGTGGTGTGGATTATAGTGCTTAAAAGGTTCCAGCTATTGTTTTGTTATGTCGACTTTGAAAAGGGTGTATGTGCATATTAAACGGTGCATTAGGGGACTTGCGTCAATCTCAGTCTGCAACGCCCCCATCCATTCCCCAACACAGTTTTTGTTCGTGCTGGAAGGGGTGTGGTGGCACTCTTCAGGGTCCACTCTGTGTAGGAGCATTAAGTTTATTCGAGTGGAATCTTCAAATTCCTTGTCTCGATTATCTTGTTTGTTATCTTGGAAGTCATGTGATGAACTCATGCAGTTCCGGCATGCAGCCGTGATACTATGTTACCAACTGTTGGTTTCAAGGATGCGAAGCATGTGGACAATCGAATTCGAAACTGGTGGGCCTCCGTAGATATGCGAAAAGTCATTGTTGGCTTACAACAAATGCTGGTGTTGGGGCTAGCATCTCCTGGTAGATCAGAGATTTTTTTTTCGACTGCAAGAGAGTTCTAGGGTGGCTTGTTTAAACCAGTTGTACCTTCCATTTCCGCATTTCCGCACTCGAGGCATGCAGATGGGCTTGCCACCCGTGCTCAGTTATTTTGTAACGATTTTGAGTTCTGTGTTTCGTGCTAGATGTGCTTCTCGTCGACGATGAAGGTACTCGTGGACTCCTGTCTGCAAATTTATCAAGGGGCACAAAGTGTTATGCAAGAGTTGTCCCAAGCAGTAAGAGGATGACTTGCCCAAGCTATGTACAGCTAAAGCAAGTCTTGTAGCTAGAGCAATGTGTAGATGCACTTCAAAACTGTCTCTCTCTCACCGCCCCCGCCCCTCTCTTACCACCCCTCTCCTGTTCCCCATTCTCTTCTCCCTCTTCCTTCTCCCCTTTCCTCTTCTTTTCCTCATCCCCCCCCCCTTCATTCCTTTTACGTCCCTCCCTTTCCTTCTTCCTCCTCCTTTCTTCCCGTTCCCGTTTCGCCTCCTCCCCTTCTCTGATATTTTTTTTCTGTTTTCTTGCTGATGCATTTATTACTGATAGTTTAGAATAAAACGTTAGGCATATCCTGAACGCACACCATGAGTCCTGCATGCGGATACGCGAAATCCAGAGGCCAGAAACAAAAGATGATGGGTAAAAACGCCTAGGAACATGGCAAGGTAAGGTACGGAGAAGTGACACAAAGGCGGGGTGGCACAAAAGAAGAAGGGGGGGGGGGGGGAAAGAAGCCAAAAAAGTGTGTGTGGGGGGCGGGGGGAGAGAGAGAGAGGGGGGGGGACGGAGCGAGGGAGTGGGAGAGGGGGGTGGGAACGAGAGAGAGAGAGAGAGAGAGAGAGAGAGAGAGAGAGAGAGAGAGAGAGAGAGAGAGAGAGAGAGAGAGAGAGTGTTGTGTTAATTAATTTTATGCCTTTCCCTCAGAGGAGTAATAATGGCAAGTCTCCGTATGAAGACAATACCAATTAGGAAAGAGAGGCAGAACCCTGAGTTCTGCCAGGCAATACATGCATTTGAACGAAGACTATCATAACGCAAGTTACAGACACGTTTGTAGAAAGGAGGCATATGGGGCAAGCACGGATAGGGAAGGCACTTGGTTGGAACTATAGTGGCACTCCGGGTGTCTATCAATCAGTTGCTAACCAGTCCTTGACTTGTATATGTCCGTGCCTACTTAACAACGCACAAGTAGGAGGACATCGTCTAACACCCTCCGTGCCGCCACCATGCAGGTGACTTAATCCTTATTGTATTCCTGGATTTAGCACTCAGATGAACATTGTTAGAACATGTTAGACATATAGAGTTGAGTTTAGCTCATCGGACAAAGTAATGAACACGACCTGGGTGAGAGCAGGTTAGGCGTGTTTGAACTGCGTCACCTTGTTAGGAGAGATGAGAGATATTGTAACACTTGGTTGGAACTATAGTGGCACTCCGGGTGTCTATCAATCAGTTGCTAACCAGTCCTTGACTTGTATATGTCCGTGCCTACTTAACAACGCACAAGTAGGAGGACATCGTCTAACACCCTCCGTGCCGCCACCATGCAGGATACGCCAAGCCCAGAATATTTCAGGTTATGGGCCCACGGGCTCGGATGCTGAGAGTGGGTGGCGCCTAAATCGGAGCTCACTAGACTGTGAATGGCGAAGAAGCGGACAAAGCAAACAGCCAGGAAGACCACCAACCTCAACGTTCCAGCGCGCTTGAGATCAGGACCTCCGTCATACAACGAACTAATCAGAGAAGGAGGACAACGTGGAGACCGCAATCCTGACGAGAGAGCCTTTATCGTCAAAGACTACATCTTTCACCTTCACGTTGGCTGTCCGTTAGCTCAACCCACCTGGTTCAGAAGTAAGATCTTGCTGCTACCTTGCGAGTACTGGAGTTATAAGACAACTGGGGAATTATGACTTCCAAGAAGAAAGGATCATCAGCTAGTGGAGCATCAACGTCAAGCAGTGAACCAGCCTCATCCACACCCATCAGAGAACCGTGTACTCCCAGCACCTCAAGAGGCAGCGGAGATGAGCTGCCCAAGATTATCCCAACAAATGTCAAGGTACACATAAAACTGAAGGAACGGGGGACAAATATTATTGTTTGGAAGAATGCATTTTTGGCAGCAAATGAGTCAAAAGGGTCTTTGCCTGCCATCCTGGAGG
Organism: Botryococcus braunii; assembly: GCA_002005505.1. Taxonomy (NCBI): domain Eukaryota; kingdom Viridiplantae; phylum Chlorophyta; class Trebouxiophyceae; genus Botryococcus; species Botryococcus braunii. Next base: position 756,837 of record KV908364.1, read on the forward strand.
CTATGCCTGGTACAGCACATGACGCAGCCGCAATGTTACTGATTTATGAGTCAGTCCCAGAGGAATGGCTGGGACCTCTGTCTAATCTGCCCTCTGCTTATGATGCATATGAGTTCATCTGCAGAAAGTTTATTGGTGGATATAATATCGAGGCCAATGCAGATTGGCTCCAAGAAATGAGCCAGGGAATGAAACATGACGAGACGATTTCGCAATATGTCAACAGAATGATCAACCTGAAGGCATGCCTTGACAGGAACAACCATGCTCTACTGGATGCACACGTTGCAACCCAGATTGTGCAGGGCTTGCCTGATGCAGCTAAAGAGCCAGGAATGATCACAACTGCTGCAGCACAACCCCTGGAGAAGCTGGCTGGACTTCTGCGCAACACAGCAGCTGCAGTGGGTTTTGATGAATATGCTCCTCGCCAACCAAGGGTTTTGGCTCTTGGACAAGGCTCCAGTGGAGCCAATACCCCACCAGCTGCCAGTGCAGTCCATCAGCAGGCCCAACCAACTGTCTCTGAGGCCAAGTCCGAGACTAAGGGCATCTGCAACTACTGCAATAAGAAGGGGCATTACTGGAGGGACTGTCGAAAGAGGAAGCGGGACGAGGAGACCCAACGGAACGTAGTGGCAGCGGTCCAACAATTGCAGGGAATGTGGCCACAGGGACCTCCACATATGGGTGGCCCACACCCTCCTGCAGCCCAGCTGGCGCACCCTGGACTGGATGCCTTTCCGGCATGGTTCCAACCCCCAGCTCCCCCACCTCCACCACCTGGAGGTATGCCATACATAATTTCCCTCAACATCCTGAAGACTCCTGTCAGAAATTCGTCTCTGCAATCCTGGCTGGTGGACAGTGGAGCATCTGTACATCTGGTGAATGATGTGACCCTACTACATAATCCAACTGTGCATGCCAAACCCATCCCATTACATCTGGCCACTTCAGATGCCACTGGAGGAATTGTAGCATCAGGCTCTGTCTGCATCCTCAGTCGAGTGGGAGTTCCCCTGTGGATACATCATGTTCAGTGTGTTCCTTCTGCAACCTCAAACATACTGTCAGTATCTGCAGCATTGCGGGATGGGGCAGTCTTTCGCACAGATGATGTTGGAGCGTTCACTGAAGTCTGTGGTCCAAACAGCTGGAGGTCTCGGATCAGTGCAGAGAAAGGGCTATTTTATATTCATCAAGTTGTAGCTCTGAGTCCCAGTGTTAACCACAGAAGAATTTCAGCTGCTGTGAAGTCCAAAACCCCCACCCAAAACTCACACAACTGTGCCAGACGATACCTCTGGCATAGCAGAATGGGACATCCAGGTGAAACATGGATGCAGCGCCTAACCAATGAGGACCTGGTCTCGGGACTTGATACATCCCTATGTCCCTGCTCCAATTGTCCAGTCTACTGTGAAGCATGTATTGAGGGAAAGACGTCTCGGCCTCCATTTGGAATAAGCAGTAGACCAGCTGTTGAACCACTTGACAGAGTACATATTGACACTGTGGGCCCCATTTTTCCTGCTGCAGTAACTGGTGAACGTTACTGGGTGACTGCTTTGGATGAGTCATCTCAGTTAAAGGCGGTCCTGCCTGTGAAGTCCAAAGATGCCATCAGTGCTGCTGTGAGGGACCTCATTCTATACTGGCAGACCCAGAAGAAAACCAAAGTGAAGTGTGTCCGGTGTGACCGTGGAACTGAATTTCTGAATGCCACGTTCAAAGAATTTTGTGCATCCCAGGGGACTAAATTGGAGACCTCAGCTCCTTACACCCCGCAACAGAATGGAGCGGCTGAAAGAGCCAATCGCACCCTCAAGGAACGTACCAGGACTCTTCTGGCTTTTGCAGCTGCCAGTCCAACGTTGTGGAAGGAGGCCCTGGAAACTGCATGCACCCTACTGAACATGGGTCCCAGTACCGGGAGGGACCGCACGCCATCAGAATTATTTTTTGGCTACAAACCAAATGTAACCCCACTGCGTACCTGGGGTTGCTTGGCCTTTGTGCACATTCCTGATGTCCAGCGCTCTGTGTTTTCCCCTAAAACTGTGCCAGGGATGCTTACTGGTTACTCAGCCTCCTCCAAAGCCTATCGGATCTATGTGGGAGGGGGTATCTGGAAGGAGAGCAGAGATGTGGTTTTCGTGGAGCACCTCAGGGGAGCCTCTCGGGTTGGCATGAGCGTTTCCTCAACACAGTCTACAGAGTTTCTGTGTCCTGAGCCCTCTGCAAGTGACACTCCCCCAGTCTTTCCCGGCACCTCCCCTGGCACAACCAACATCAGCCTTGAGACAGATCTTGATGACCCACACAGTGAGCCTGAGTACCTGCCAGCCTCCAGCAACCTCCCCACACAGCCTGTCACAGGACCCCCCAGTGAGGCTGAGCCCGAGCCTGAATCCAGAAGACTGTGTGACCCAGTGGAGATGGATCAAACCCTGGAGGCAGTACAGGACTTAGCCAGAGGAGTGAGACAGGACTCCCACCTTCGACCGCAGATGGAGCGAGCCCAGGAGGTCCTCAGACCAACTAGGTCTGATTGCCGCAACCACCAATTGGATGGCCTGACCCGGGCTCAACGACACGAACAACGCACTGCCGCCAAAGACCTCCTGCTGCCACAGGAGAAGGGAGAGAGCAGAGAGCGAGAGGGGTTGACTGAATGTGACTCTCTGTCACAGGGACCAGGGGAAGTGCAGCTAGAGGGTGATTCACATGAGGGCATGAATTGCATGTGAGTGCAGTGAGGGGGCAGCTACATGCAAAGCTGCAAATGGTCCCGGGGAGCTGAGCAGTATGGGTGGGTCTTGTTCAGTGACTGAGAGAAATGTAAGAGATGTGACCATGCAGAGTTCTTCTGGCAACCCGTCCAGTCAGAGCACTCCTGGACGGGACTGTGGTGGCAGCCACCGGTCAGAGGAAGCATCATATGCTTTCTCTGCACCAGCCAAACATGATTGTGAGCGGGAGACAGGATCTGCATCCTTGACTCCATGTAAGGGACGAGAGGAGGAGGTGAATCAGGAGCACAGACATTGTGGAGACAGACCAAATTACAAGTGCTCACTGAGAGGTACCTGTGCCTGGGAGAGTGATGTCAGAGATGTGAGGTCACTCCCAACAGTGACATGCAGTCGGTCTGAGAGGCATGTGGATCACATAAATCAGGGGAAGTATGCAGACACTCTGCCATATCCCGATGTTGCTTGTGAGAGACCTGAAGAGTCTGAACTCTTGCAGGCATGTCAGAGTGTGTCTGAGGAGGTGAATCGGAAGTCTGGACAATGTGAAGGGATTCCAAATTACAAAGACTGTCCGAGAGGTACCTGTGCATGGGAGGATGATGTGAGGGATGAGCAGAGTAACTTGTGCAAAGCCAAGTGTGAGTCCAAGCGAGAGCGTGCTATGAGAGAGCATTCTACTTCTACTGGAGAGCCTGTGATGTGTAACTCAGCGAGTGTCAGTGGAAGAGTAGTGGGTTCTGGACAAAGTGAGAGAAAATCAGGCAATTCAGAGGAAAAGCACACAGGTGTCAGATTTGGGAAAATTCACGTTCCCTCTAATTTGAGAGAAGCACAGATGTCTCCCCAGTGGGAATACTGGAAGGCAGCTATGCAGGAAGAGCAAAATTCTCTAGATACTCATGAGGTCATGGAGTATGTTCCGAGACCTCGTGGACATAAGGTTATTCCAGTTCACTGGATATTTTCAGTGAAAATGGATGCACATGGCAATGTTGTGAGATTCAAGGCCAGATTAGTGGCACAGGGATGCAGACAAATCCCTGGAGTGGATGTGATGGAGGTCTTTGCTCCTACTAGTAGCTATGGAGCTAGAAGAGCTCTGCTTGCTGTTGCTGCAAGAGAGGGCTGTGAAATTCATCAGGTGGACGTTAAGACCGCCTTTCTGAATGGTGAGCTCGAGGAGGAAGTATATGTAACGCAACCTCCTGGCTTTGAGAATGGTGATAAGAATATTGTGTGCCGATTGAGAAAGGCGTTGTATGGCCTGAAGCAGGCTCCACGTGCCTGGCACAAAACCCTGAATGACAAACTTGAAGTCATGGGGTATGAGGTGTGCAAGAGTGATGCGGGAGTGTATGTGAGATGCTCTACTGATGGAGGAAAGTCCTATGTGCTGATCTATGTTGATGATCTTCTGATAGTTTCCAAGGGCATGTCAGAAATCGAGAGAGTGAAGGGACTTCTCAAGAAGGAATTCACCATCCATGATCTTGGGGAAGTGAAGGATTTCTTGGGATGTCAAGTGATGAGAGATAGAGATAAAGGGCTGATCACCCTGAGTTGCATCCCTAAAATCGATGCACTTGTAGAGAAATTTGGCTTGGATCTTGAGTCAGTGGGACCTGATACTCCCATGACAAAAGATTTCGTAATGTCCCAAAGGCCTGCACCGAGAGATGGGAGCGACAGCATTGGTGCTGGCAGTCCACTACCTCCAGGTCACCGTTACTGTGAGTTAGTAGGGTCTCTTCTGTATATAGCCAACACCACACGTCCCGATATAGCTCAGGCAGTAGGTGTATTGTCTCGTTATCGCATATCTCCCACCACAGCACATTGGAATGAAGCCATCCGTGTGTTGAAGTATTGAAAGGAACCCGAGATTTGGTTCTAACTCTCGGAGGGGGGAGATAGAGCTAGAAGGCTATGTGGATGCCGACTATGGAGGTGATCAGGATCATCGCTTCTCTACCACTGGCTTTGTCCTCACTGTGTTTGGAGGAGCAGTAGTGTGGGGAAGTAAAAAGCAATCTGCTGTTGCCACTTCAACAGTGGAGGCTGAATTCATGGCAGCAAGTGCTGTTGTGAAGGAAGCAAATTGGCTGAGAGGTTTCCTGGAGGAAATTGGAGTGTTACCGTGGATAGTGAAGATTCATTGTGACAACCAAGGGTGTATAAACCACCTGAGGAATCCGGTGTACTCCAAACACACAAAGCATATTGCAATTAGCTGTCATTTCGCACGTGAAGCTATTGCAAAGGGGCAGGTTGAATTCAAGTACATTCAATCTGCTAGAAATGTGGCTGACATTTTTACCAAACCACTAGTTAGACAAGTGTTTCTGGACATCGTAACTCACTGGGATGGCCAAGTTTCTGTGAGGTAAAGGCAAGGGGAAGTTTGTGTTAATTAATTTTATGCCTTTCCCTCAGAGGAGTAATAATGGCAAGTCTCCGTATGAAGACAATACCAATTAGGAAAGAGAGGCAGAACCCTGAGTTCTGCCAGGCAATACATGCATTTGAACGAAGACTATCATAACGCAAGTTAGCAGGAGCCCAGCCGTTTTGTAGAAAGGA
>KV908365.1:0-2500 GCA_002005505.1 Botryococcus braunii
GAGAGAGAGAGGAGGAGAGGAGGAGAGGGAGGAGGGAGGGGGAGGGAGGGAGGGAGGGGGGGGGGAGGGAGAGAGAGAGAGAGAGAGAGAGAGAGAGAGAGAGAGAGGAGAGAGAGAGAGAGAGAGAGAGGAGAGAGAGAGAGAGAGAGAGAGAGAGAGAGAGGGGAGAGAGAAGGGGGGGGAAGAGAGGGAGGGAGGGAGGGCGGCAAGCCCAGCTTTTAAACTCAAGGCGACGTGGGTGTTTTGGTGCAGCCACCTGAGAGGCCAATGCCTCTGGTCGGCTACGGAAACAGGCTAATTGGAGGGATCAACGTCGGTTAATAAGCCTTCAAGTCCTCAGACCACAATCCCACCCCCCCCCCCTCGGGGTGCGGCGGATGGGGGGGGGGGGGGATATTGCCTGTTTGTGGGCCTAGTTAAGGCACATGCCGTCCCAGGGAATGCCCTTTGGTGCACATCTTGGAGGGCCACCCTACACGCATGGCCGGCTCACTGTGGCTGATGAGAGGCAAATGCCGCAGTCGGTGCTGTTTCCCCGTTTACAGACTCAGCTTGCCTCTTTGTCTTCAATTTTGCAAGGTTTAAAGCGCAGGGGAGCGGGGGACCTCTGGGCAATCCCGCGTGCGCCGAAGAAACCCGAGAGATGCATGCGGGGCGGCTAGTTAAAACGCGTGTTAGCTAGGAGCATCGGTGAGTGACGGTGGTCCGCTGGTCACTATCTGCTGAGCAGCGGGTTCCGGCAGTGGGGATGGAGAGAGCGCATGTTTCGTCATTCAAAATTCATCCTGAAAATAATGTTCTTGAAGAATTCTTCCAGAGTTTCTAAGGTGTTCCGAGGCGTTGGCTACTCGTGCACTTCCAGAATTGATTGCTTGTTGCACAGCATTTCACAGCGCCGGGATTGGTTCTTTCGAACACGGTATAACAGACCCAACTTGTTTTTGGAAGCAACGGTATAACGGACCGGAAAAAGCTGAGCGGGCCCAGCATCGAAGCGCGCCCTTGAGCTGCAGAGCTCACCAGTCAGGACCCTAGAATGCGGACCAGGATCTTTTCGATCCAAAGAGACAGCGGGAGAAGGAGAGTTTCCTGTTAACGGCCGGATATTTCAAAGCCAAATCTCCTTTTGCATTTTCACTTCTTCTGATTTGCTTTTTGGAGCAAGGCTTCCTTGCGAGCGGGAGTCGAAAAGAGATAAAGACACGGCATCTCTGATATTCGCAGGAGCCTTATTATTCACAGCCGCAGGATTCTGTAGCTGTGATGGCAGGGTGTGTGGTTCAGTAAAGGCAGAGAGATGTAATGCAAGAGTGTCGCATGGCAGGAGTGTAACGCATGGCAGGACGTTGAAAATCACAATGTAAGCCAGTGAGATCTGATTGCATAATGTTCAACATGCCTTTGGAGAGGGCATCAAGCTTGAAGTGCATTACATCAAAGCTTAAAATGCGTTTCCAATTGTACACATTAACATCAAGCTCAACGTGCCTTAGGGGAGGGCATCAAGCATGGAATGCCTTACATCAAAGCTTAATTTAAAGCTTTTAATGTTAAAATGCTTTTCCATCAGTACAGTGCTCAGCATGCCCTAGGGGAGGGCATCTAGCAAAAAATGCAGTACATCAAAAGTTCAAGATGCCTTACAATCATTTACATCAAAGCTTGAAATGCCTCAGAGGAGTGCGATCTGACCACATCTTGCTTTTGACATGCCTCAGGGGGGAAAGGGCATCTTCATCACACCCTTTCTCCCTCAGAGTGACTTAGATTGCATATTGATTAATCAAATGTTTGGTTGACTTCAGCGAGTGTTACAGCTTGGTATCTGCACAGTAGATATAATCTGCATGAGAACATTTTCAACAAATCAACGCTGGAAACAGGAGATTTACTTGCCTTCATGGGAAGATGGACCAGCCCAGCACGTTTTCCAAACCACCGAAAACATAACTCCATGCACATATTACGGAAACCCTCCACACAGAGTAAATCAATGTATGGCTATAATGATCAAAAAGGTTACAAGTATACTACGTCGGCACGAGATACAACTTGCACATCTTCCCAACACTGGCGGGATGCACATATAAATGTCATTCGACACAATGCATGCATCGTGAAGGACGCCCTCACTTGCAGGTCACAGCCTTGAAAGTGTTAGCTGCCTCCATCAACTCGATCTTTGCCGCGTTGCCACGTGTGGCCGGGACCCGCCCTTGCTCCGATGCATCGCATGCTTCCCCAGCTTTCGGGCTGCAGGACAACGGTTCGGAATTTCCCACTCCCCCCCCCCCCCCCCCTTCTCCTGTCACCCCCTTCCAGTACAGTACTTGCCCAGCTGTATTCACCGCCCAGCCAGGCCTCTCTTTGCACGCAATAATGAGAAAACATCCACAATAAAAAGAAAGGCCATCCTTTGAAGGCCTACTGGTTTTAGGGTTTTAACCCTATAATCGTGTCCACTGCAACACCAAAACTGTGGGCTGCTCTTAAGAGCACT
>KV908365.1:7500-12500 GCA_002005505.1 Botryococcus braunii
CTCAAAGATTAAAGCTTGTCACGACGTAGAAAAAATGCACGAGTGTGGCACCGTGTCCGCCACAAAACAATGTGCTGATTAAATCTACTAACGGATGCCAAACGTTACACCTTTCTGCCACAATGGGATTTACTTTATTTGTGAACCTACACGAATACCAATCACACCAAACGATTCACTTTCCTGCCTTAGTGACACAATGCGTGTGCTGGCCCAACACGGCACGATGCCCACCACTTCCGCTCAGTTTCCACTCGTGATTGCGACCCGGGGGGTTGAAGCACGTGACATCCGCATCCTTGCCTCGCCTTACAACGTTTCACAGACAGACAAAAAGACGACCCTGGACTAGATCATATGGATCACATCTCGTCTGAAAGAGAGTTGAAAAGACAATCTTTAAGTCAAAAAGACAATCCTAGACTGAAATTGGTGCTCTAAAAGACAATCCTAGACTGAATTGGGTGCTCTAAAAGAAAATCCTAGACTAAAATGGATGTTTTTAAAAAAGAATCCTAGACTAAAATGGGTACTCTGAAAGACAATGCTCGACTAGAATGAATGCCCTGAAGACAATCCTAGACTACAGTATGGATGCTGCAAATGACAATCCTAGACTCAAATGGATGCTCTGAAAGACAATCCTAGACCAATATCGATGCTTAAAAAGACGATCCTAGACTACAATAAATGCTCTAAACGACAAGCCTAGACTAAAATTGATGCTCTAAAAGACAATCCTAGACTACAATAAATCTCGTAAAACAGACATGGTCAGTAACGTGTGCCCTCCTCCTGAGGACTTTGCTGTCAAAGAGTGGCGCACCGCAACGGATGTGGCCATGAAACACCACACAAGCGCCTCCTGCCACAGTATTGGGGTGTAAGACTGCACCCCCCCCCCCGGGGACCCCTTAGTCATCTTAGTCACGAAACACCACACAAGCGCCTCCTGCCACAGTATTGGGGTGTAAGACTGCACCCCCCCCCCCGGGGACCCCTTAGTCATCTTAGTCATCTTAGTCACGAAACACCACACAAGCGCCTCCTGCCACAGTATTGGGGTGTAAGACTGCAACCCCCCCCCCGGGACCCCTTAGTCATCTTAGTCATGAAACACCACACGAGCGCCTCCTGCCACAGTATTGGGGTGTAAGAATGCACCCTCACCCCCGGGCGGAACCCCTTAAAGTTTTTTTCCCAACCCATTAGTCATCCTTACCAGCCCATGCTCGACCCCCTTCCCAAGGGAGATTCGCTCGACATTCACAAGAAGACGTCATCGGAGGAATGGACCCCAATGAACGAACATTGACACCAATTACTATGCCCTCACTCGATCTATCTTTCTGAGACCATTTCGTCCTCATGCAGCTGGACGCTTGGGAGGGCCCCAAGGGGGGCCAGGCGGTACAATTAACCCTTAAAACTGGGCTGCACAACTTGTTTGTTTGCACAACTTCTGCCTGCCGGTACAAGAACCCAGAAAGAGATCGAAGACATTGTCTACATTTGTTTGTGTTTACACAAGAGAAATACTCTAAATCCAGAAGATCAAAACATTCGCTTTTCAAACCATGAAACCCCTTGAGTGCTCGCACCTCATGAGTTACAACGCACCACCCCCACCAACAGACAACCCCCCCAAAAATATATGAACCCCCCGGCGGGGGGGGGGGGGTTATGTAATATAAAGAGGACAGAAGAAGTGCACCCTTTATATCAGTGCCCCTTACCCCCCCCCCCCCCGCTCCCGTCCCCCTACTTAAATACAGGATGGCCCAACCCACAGGGGCCCTGAAGGGAAAATAAAAAGACAAACACAAACCCCAAAAAATGGGGGGAGGGGGAGCCCACCCAAAGAGAAAACCACTTGGGGAAAAAAAGCAAAGGCTCGTGACAAGAACTTTCGAGGGATTCGCACCCCGTACGTCAGCATGATCATGGCTGAGATTGCGTTAAAGCTCTGCCACAGGTACTGGTGGAGGATGAATGCCTTCTGAATGCCAATTTGCACCACCCAAATACCTGCCGCCCCGCAAACGATCATCTTCCTGTTTCCATTGTGGTCACCTTCCTATGACCATCCTCCCATGTATGTATGTCTGTCAGATGGCATGTGAGTTTTGAAGAAAAATCCAGGCAAGTCCTTCGCGCAATGGAATGGCAAACAGTCGAGGGGTCTGCGCACAAGCAGGCTGAGCTGCTGATTTGGTCCTAGAGCGGGGTACCAATATCCCCCACCATACAGAAACATCAGCACCCCTTCCCTTTTTCCATTCAATTTCTTCATTTTGCAGTATTATTATTTTTTTTGGGATGAAGCGAGGAAGCTTTTTTCCATTCACCGGCCCCAATTCAGTAATAATTCCTAATGCTGGACGCCCAACACTATGCCTTTTGCACAGAAACGTCATAAAAACCACCCCATACCCAAAAACACCGAACCCGCTCAAGGCACACACCTCCCCAAGGTGCGTGCACGCACGCACACACACACATACACACACACACACACACACACACACACACACACACACACACACACACACACACACACACAACCACACCCACCCACACACACACACACATGCACGCACATGCACGCACACACACACAACCACCCACACACACACACACACACACACACACACACACACACACACACACACACACACACACACACACACACACACACACACACACAAAACCATTACCACCACTTCTCCCAAATGGGGTTTTTGGAAACCCTTGCCATCCACCTCTTTTTATCTCCACCCCCTCCCTTCATTCCCCTACAATCCCCCAATCTCTGTTTCTTTCCCCCCCCCCACACACACACACACACATATACACACACACACACAACACACACACACACACACACACACACACATACACACACACACACAACACGCACACACACACACACACACACACACACACACACACACACAACACGCACTCCCACACACGATGCCAATCTCGACGTCCCCTCTCAAACACCAGCACGACCTGGGGTTTGCCTAATCTTCAATTTACAAAACTCGGCTTTGAAGTCCTTCCATGGAACCTCCACTTAAGACCAAGCATCATCAAAGCAATCAAAAGCGGGTTCTGAAGAGGAGATTAGGTGCCTTACTGGCTTTTCCTCAACGGCATGCGCACGGGAACGGCATCCCGTGGTTCCCGCATACCGTCATACAAGACACATGGGTTAGCTGATTCCAGAAACTTCGCATTTTACTAGGATGATGCAATTTTCTCAGACAACCACACCTTGTCTACGAGCATGGGCCGGTGACTTGCGGAAACAAACGGTTGCATATAGCATAAAGGAAAAGAAAGGGAGGGCAGCCTCACTTTTGTTGCCTTCATCGAAGCGTACAGCCAACCAGGCACTGCAAACAAACACGTGCAGGAGGAGGGCGCAGAGGTAGACCACATTGCACAGCAGCACCACGCTGCGGGACACAATCCCGCGTTTCAGCGCCGCGCCCTCTATCCATCGGAAGGGTGGCCCGTGCGCTCTCCTCCACACCGTCAGCAGCCTTATCAGCCTGCAGCGGGGTCCCCCATCACATCCATTATTCATATCCAAGCGTACCAATCGATGCATGATTCAGTGTGCATGGATCACAACGATACCTACCGATACATGATTCAATGTGCATGGATCACAACGATACCAATCGATGCACGATTCAGTGTGCATGGATCAAAGATGGACCAGTGGGTGGTTGGATCAGATACTTTCCAAGTCACATGGACCACACATGGATCACACATGATCCGATGCACGTGCGATCATATGTGATCCGATGCACATGCATCACATATGTTCCAAGTCACATGGATCACACATGATCCGATGCACGTGGCTCATACATGCTCCGATGCAAGTCACATGGATCAAACATGATCCGATTCGCGTGGATAATACACCATCCAATCCAAGTCAAGTGGATCACGCACGATCCGATGCACATGGATCACACATGATCCAATTCAAGTCACATGTTTCAGACATGATGGGATGCGCACGAATCAAAATCGATTCAATGCACATGGATGGTTCCTGCGCCTGTGACTTTTGTATGTCCAGCCTCCCGCTCGTTCTGCCCCTCCTCTACAACAGCACGCCCGCCAAATGGGGTACCCAGAAGTGGGGTACCCAGAAGTGGGGCACGCAGCCGCACATAGTGATGCAGATCCAAACGCAAGCGGTTGGGAGATGCGGAGGTGCAATCATAAGGCGGGTTTGGATCAAAAGGGGGGCACGCACCCCATGAGGTAACCCAGGTTGAAGGCGCCAGCTGCGTATGTACTCAGCAGGCACTGTACCGGCAGACACGGCAGCAAGTCCACCACCAGCCAGGTGCGTGCGTACCGCCACCTGGAACCCCCCCCCCCCCCACAGATACGTCTTACTAATCCTAAAGTATCTGAAGAACTTCCGTTCTCAATCATAAGTTTTGGATTTTTTTTCCACCTCTAACTGAAAAAAAATGATGACATGGAAAAAAAAAGAAAGAAACAGAACAGTTGCGTGCTTTCTTGAGATACTGTTTTACGCAGGAGAACAACCTGCCATCAACGATGGAGTCTGCAAAGTTTGAGTCTGCACCTCACGACGAGGCTCGGCTCCACACTCTTCTGACACACGATTCACAATTCACGGTTTCAGTTTGGGTGTAGTACGTCGTGTCGGCTTTTGATACCTCAGATCCACAAACATCATCGATCGCTACGCTCGAGAGTACGAATAAGTTTGTTCCCTGCCACCTTCACACTCATCAGTCATATTTAGATATGTTAGTGTGGGGCACCACATCCCCCAGCCTGTGGACAGCAAAACCAGGTAACCCTTTTTTTTCCTCCACATTTCTTTCCTAATTTTCTATTCTTCCTGGGCTTTGATTCGCACACTAACGCACATCCCACACGTTGTGGAAACGCAAAGTGAACCGCTTTTCCCATAGAAAGTATGACCTTGAGTT
>KV908365.1:20000-37500 GCA_002005505.1 Botryococcus braunii
GGACGGGAGTTCATACCACGGGAGAGGAAGGGGCGTCCCCACCCCTCGGCCCCCCTTCTCTCTCTCTCTCTCTCTCTCTCTCTCTCTCTCTCTCTCTCTCTCTCTCTCTCTCTCTCTCTCTCTCTCTCTCTCTCTCTCTCTCTCTCTCTCTCTCTCTCTCTCTCTCTCTCTCTCTCTCTCTCTGTCTCCCCCCCCCCCCTCTCTCTCTCTCTCTCTCTCTCTCTCTCTCTCTCTCTCTCTCGCTTTCTGTTTGTATTTGTGTGTGTCTGTCTGTCTGTCTGCATGTGTGTGTGTGTGTGTGTGTGTGTGTGTGTGTGTGTGTGTGTGTGTGTGTGTGTGTTTGTCTGTGCGTGTGCATCTGCGTTTTTGGGGGAGGGGGGTTATTTGTTGGTGGTGGGCGGGGAGATGCAAGGATGCGCACCCGGCACTTCAGACCAGGGCCTGCAGGTACAAAGCAGGTACAAAGCAGCCTGCTCATGAAAACCATGAGCACCATGTTGACGGCACAATGTGATGCTAGAAGGCCTGGGACAGTCTGTCTTCTGAACAAATCGTGTTCGGAGGATTGGACAAATCGTGTTCGGAGGATTGGACAAATCGTGTCTGGGTGATTGGACGAAACACGGTTAAGAGAGCTGGGCAGAACACGTTTGAAAGGAGGGGGGAGGGGGAAAAAAAAGAAAAGAATGCATTTGCATGGAGTATTTGGACAAAAGATGTTTAAAAGGGGTGGACAAGACATGTTTGGCCGGTCAGCTGGAATTTCGTTTGACATTTATGCATGGGACGGGCTTCGCTGGGCAGCATGTTCAGAATGCCGGGCCATGTGACAGGCCACGTGACCGGCCATGTGGTGTGGCGGTACAGGTGGGGAGGCTGTGGACCTCGCTGGCAGATTACTACATCCGACAGGGGATGTACGAGAAGGCGCGCGATGTCTACGAAGAGGGACTCACCACTGTCATCACAGTCAGAGATTTCTCCCTCATTTTTGACACGCTCACGGCGGTACATTGCCCACCCCCATATTGATGTCCCCAGCTGTCTCCCTCATCTTGACACCCTCACGGCGGTACTTTGACCACTCCCATATGGATGTCCCCAGCTGTCTCTCCTCATTTTTGTCATCGTCACGGCGGTACTTCACCCACCCCCATATGGATGTCCCCAGCTGTCTCTGTCAACAGACCAATGAGTCCTTCACTCTGATGACCGCCAGCATTACATGTAAGGAGTGCGCAAGAGGCTAAATGTGAGACGGTCCGTGCTTGAATTGTAGCAAAAAGCATGGTGAAATGAATATCTTTAGAGTTAAAACTGGATTTTGACAACTGTTAAGTGGATTTGAAAACATATCAGTCGTGGGGTATCGGGCATAGTGGCAACGAAAGATCTCTCTGGCTACACGAGTCAATTCGCAGCCGGGAAGGATGAGGAAGCACAAGTGGGGAGAAAGAGTCGCAACGGAAAGATGGGAGTCCCGGGATTGGGGCACTGTGTGAGGAGAGTGGCATTAAGCTGCACGAGGCAACTCGCGGCCGAGGAGGATGAGGAAGGTTGAAGTGGAGGGCACAGACCTGGAAAAGGGGTGTGAATTGGAAGAGGGGTGTGTGTGGGGCACAACTGGAGGAGAATCTGATTGATTGCAGGATGCAGCACGCAGCGGAGGAGGAGGGAGATGAGGAGGAGGAGGAAGTAGAAGTGGGGGAAAGGGATTAAGAGAAAGATGCGAGTCCTGGTAGTGGGGCATATAGTGCGAGGAGAGTGGCATTAGCGACACCGAGTCAACTCGCCAAAGCCAAAGAGGACAAAGAAAGTCCAAGTTTTGGGTTTTTGGGGGGGGGGGGTGGGGGGCACAGTTTGAGAAGAATCTGATTAGGGTTTGCGGGGCACAGTTTGAGGAGAATCTGATTAGGGTTTGCGGGGCACAGTTTGAGGAGAATCTGATTAGGGTTTGCGGGGCACAGTTTGAGGAGAATCTGATTAGGGTTTGCGGGGCACAGTTTGAGGAGAATCTGATTAGGGTTTGCGGGCCACAGTTTGAGGAGAATCTGATTAGGGTTTGCGGGGGGGCACAGTTTGAGGAGAATCTGATCAGCTACAAGATGCAGCACGCAGCGGAGGAAGAGGAGGATGATGAGGAGGCGGCGGCGGCGGCGAAAAACACAAACGGGGACGAGGACGACGACGGCACAGATTTCCTGCTGAAAGATGATGAGGACGACCTCGACCTCAGGTTCTTTCCTCCCTTCCCTGGCCCTTCTTGCTCAGCTTCTTTCCTGGCGTCAACTCTTGGATCAGGTTCTTCATCGGCTTGCCTGGCCCTCTTGGATCAGGTTCTTCATTGGCTTCCCTGGCCCTTTTGGCTGAGGTTCTCCATTGGCTTCCCTGCCCCGCTTGGATCAGGTTCTTCATTGGCTTCCCTGGCCCTCTTGGATCAGGTTCTTCGTGCGGGGTGCCAGCCCTTATCTCCTACACCCTCGGCTTCCCTTTTCTTTTGGGGCGGCGACTGCAAGGGAAGACGGGGCCTATAACTCAAAAGGGAATAGACTGGGGGGGGGGGGGGCTAGTTTCAACCATCCATGACACCAAACCCTGACCAATTAACCTAATCCCGAGCTCCCAACCCCCCTTCCCTCATTTGCTCGGAGCTCACGTGCAATTGTAGGAACCCAGGTACATATGTAGAAACACAGGTGCTTTTGTAGGAACCCGGGTGCCTCAGCAGGAACCCACGTGCTTTTGTAGGAACCCAGGTGCTTTTGTAGGAACCCAGGTGCTTCTGTAGGGACCCAGGTGCTTCTGTAGGGACCCAGGTGCTTCTGTAGGAACCCAGGTGCTTCTGTAGGAACCCAGGTGCTTCTGTAGGGACCCAGGTGAATTTGCAGGAACCCAGGTGCCCCTCATGCTTTTGTAGGAGAAGCATGGTTGGGTGGGGCAGATTGAGGGGCCCGGAGCACCTGATGGACCGTCGAGCGGTGCCCTCGTCCAGTGTGAATTCCAGAAGCCATCATGTCTCGGGGCTGTCAGTGGCAAGCCGTCATGTCTCGGGGCTGTCAACTGAGAATGCGGTCTTGTGGGGCGCCTGCGCGCTCCTGGGAGCGCTTGATCGAGCGGTGCCCTGGCTGCTGTTGTCCAGCGCACCTTCTAAATAACATTTGGTGTCTGGAGCCTGTGTAGAGCATTTGCATACTTTTTGTTTTGCATAGTTAAAAAAGAAAAAAACTGTTTATATTTGTGCGTGTTTTATTTTTTGGTGGTATGTTCTCTCCCAACTTTTTTAAAAATGATTTTTCATTTGTAATGTTTCCCAACTTTTTTAAGAGAATATTCTTTCACGGCATCTTTTAAGAAGAATAAATAAATAACGTCTCCTTTCTAAATAATCCGACTTCATGATGTTGTGAGGCAAGGGCAGTGTTGTTGAGACACGTGACGTGGCGGGGGGGCAGGCTGGCGCGGCTGGAGCACCTCATGGACCGGCGCCCGGTGTTGTTGTCGAGCGTGATGCTGCGGCAGAACCCGCACAACGTGCACGAGTGGCACAAGCGGGTGAAGCTGTTCGAGGGTCAACCCATGAAGCAGATCATCACCTTCACCGAAGCGGTCAAGACCGTAGACGTCAACAAGGTGCCGCCCCACCTCCCTCCCTCTTCCTTTGCGATCGTCGGTTTTTTATCTTTTTCTTCCCTTTTTTTGGGCTTATCCTGTGTGTGTGTGTGTGTGTGTGTGTGTGTGTGTGTGTGTGTGTGTGTGTGTGTGTCTGTGTGTGTGTGTGTGTGTGTGTGTGTGTGTGTGTGTGTGTGTGTGTTTGGGGGGGGGGCAGTTACAAGCTCTATTGCCAAGTCGTGGCACCCTTTTATTCTCATTTGCAAGGTGTCAGAGTTTCGGGGTTGAATCCCTAAAAATTGAGGGGTTCCACGTTCAAATCTTTGGCATAGTTGAGCATGCCCCTCGCGGGGGGGGGGGGGGGGGAGTAGTAGGGTTGGCTGTAGTGTCCGCTGTGTGTGTGTGTGTGTGTGTGTGTGTGTGTGTGTGTGTGTGTGTGTGTGTGTGTGTGTGTGTGTGTGTGTGTGTGTGTGTGTGTGTGTTAATGAACGGGTGTTGGGGGGGGGGGAGTGCCCGGCTATGATGAAAAACGTTATCCGCGCTTCTGATGAAGGCTGACGATAACAATGACAAAAGGTTGAATTTCTTCACCTGAGCCGAGGACCCCCCGCTCCCCTAGGTTGTCCGCACTCTGCCGCTTCTCTTGAGAGAAGTCGTCTCCCAAATGCCAGGGCTTTGGGGTTCGGTGTTCCCTCGGGAGGGAAAGAAAGGACGTGGCGGGAAGTTGTCTTTCTGGGTGTAAGTGGGATTTGAAAGGGAGTCATGGCCGTGAAGGATTCCAGTTATCCGATCTGGATATCCGCTCTCCTGACGAGGGCTCGAGGGGATTAGGGTTTAGGGATTAGGGTTAGGGTTTAGGGTTTAGGCTCGTTCGACTCCACTGTGACCGGGGCCTTTAGGGTTAACATTTGACACAGGGCTGAATTTGTTCACTTGAGCTGCGGTCGCCTGGAGCGACATGCCTCGTTCCGTTGTCAAGCGGCAGCCTTCCTTTTTATGTTCAAAGAATTCAATTAATTTAAGCTAGTTCAACAGGCAACAGTGACACCAGAGGCGTTCTGATGTCCGAGGCACAATCACATGGGGTTGTCTGAACAAGCAACAGGGAAGCAAGGGCCGTCCTAACTCCCGAGGCAGAATCGCATGGGGTTGTCTGGACAAGCAATGTTGGATGTACGGACGTTCCGACCTCTGAAGCACAATCTCATTGGGGGATTGTCTAAACAAGCAATCAGGGAAAGCAGCCAGGCGCGCCGGCCTGCAAGCAACGTCACACGGGGTGCCTGAACAGGCAATAGGGAAGCTGCACACGCTGTGGGCGGCTTTCGCAAAGCTGTACGAGCGGGCGGGGGACCTGGACAACGCGCGCATCATCTTCGAGAAGGCCACGGAGGTGCAGTACAAGTACCTCGATGACCTGGCGAGCGTGTGGTGCGAGTGGGCCGAGATGGAGTTACGCCACAAGCACTTCAAACGGGCTCTCGATCTCATGCGTACCGCCACCGTTGAGCAGCCGTCCTTCGGCAGGAGGAAGGTGCGCCCTCCTTTGGCCCGCTCCCCCCCTTATTCCACTGTGGCCTGTGTGGCCCGCTCCCCCCCTTATTGCGCTGCGGCCTCCCTTGGCCCCCTCCCCACTTATTTCGCTGTGGCCGGAACGGTGAGGACCACCAGATTTGTATGAACACAGGGATGTGCGTCGTGGCTTGTGGAGGTGTCGGTTTGTGTGTGTGTGGGGCGGCGGGTGGGGGGAAACCCTCCGTCATGGGCACATGTGCGAGCACGCAGGCTCTCTCTCTCTCTCTCTCTCTCTCTCTCTCTCTCTCTCTCTCTCTCTCTCTCTCTCTCTCTCTCTCTCTCTCTGTCTCTCTCTCTCTCTCTCTCTCTCTCTCTCTCTCTCTCTCTCTCTCTCTCCTCTCTCTCTCTCTCTCTCTCTCTCTCTCTCTCTCTCTCTCTCTCTCTCTCCTCTCTCTCTCTCTCTCTCTTCCCCCCCTCCCTCCCTCCCTCCCTGTGTGTGTGTGTGTGTGTGTGTGTGCGCGCGCCCGCTCGCGTGCGAGGCAAACAGACACACACACACACACACACACACACACACATACACACACACGCACATACACACACACGCACGCACGGACGCCCACACACACATACACACACACACACACGCACACACGCACACGCACATGCACATGTACACGCACACGCATGCAGGTGCGAGATCATGTACCGCAGCTTAAAAGGGCTTCGTGGATGCCCAAGGCAGTGCGCTGACGGGCAGGAGGGGGGAGACGTGTGCAGAACCCCGCGGAGGAGAGGGAGGGGCCGGTGCAGGGGCGGCTGTACCGCAGCCTGAAGCTGTGGTCCTTCTACTGCGACCTGGAGGAGTCCCTGGGGACCCTGGAAAGCACCAAAGCGGTCTACGAGCGCATCCTGGAGCTCAAGATAGCAACTCCCCAAATCGTTCTCAACTACGCCCTCTTCCTTCAGGTCTTCCTTCTTGGCCCCCCTGCCATTTGTGGCCGTTCACTTTTAACCGTATTTCCCAAATAGCGACTCCACAGATAGTGCTCAACTACACCCTCTTCCTTCAGGTCTGCTTGTCAGCTCTGCCCTGCCTCCCCTGCCTCGCCTCTCTGCGCGTGGCCCTTTTGAGGCCACCAAACAGGTCGTGCTCAAGAGCGCCATCTTCCTTTGGGTCTGCTCCCCCCGCCCCCCCCCCCGGGGGGCCCCCCGGCATTGCCTCCCTGCACGTGGCCATTCATGTGACTATCCCTTTTGAGGCCGCCAAAAACAGAAGGCTTGCCCGATTCACGCGGCTATCCGGGTGGCCGTTTGCGCGGGCCCCTACCTTTCTGAGGACCGCCACTGCTGAGGCTCACCCCATTCACGTGGCGCTTCATGTGGCCGTCCACGTTGGCTCTTTCTCACGTAGGCCACCACACCATCGCTCAACGGCTGCGTGGCTGAGTAGCTCGTTTAGGAGGTAGATGGCCGCCCTCATTGGTCTCGTTTGGGTGTTGGTTGGGTTTGTCTTTGTTCCTTGGGTGATGACGGTTTGCCGTAAACATAAACATAAACGTAAACATAAAGACGTCGTTGGGGGTTGCCCGTTTTGTTGGCGTGAGGGGTCACGTCTAGAATTCATAAATCCGTCCGTTCACTCACTTCTTCATTCACTCGCCTGCTCATTCATTCACCCGTTCCTCTCACTCTCTGGGTCCCTCTTCTGGTTCGTTCGGTCCCTCTCCTGGTCCCTCGGTCCGTCTTCTAGCCCCTCGGTCCCTCTCCTGGTCCCTTGGTCCGTTTCCTGGTCCCTCGGTCCCTCTCCTGGTCCCTCGGTCCCTCTCCTGGTTTGTTCGGTCGTTCATACAAGCGCACAAGCACTGGCTCCCTCAATCATTCCTATATTCATTCATGCATGCATGCAATCTTTTTGCCCCTAGCATGACAATTGTGCACGTGAGTGAACGCTCTTGCCTCTGCCTTGCTTTTGCCGTGTACAGCAAGATGATGCAAAGGGCCATTTAATCAGTTTGAAACAAGGGGCCCTTGAGTCGTGATGACAGAAACGTGACCCCATTACACATGACGACACAAGGGGTTCACTTAGTCATGATGACAGGAGGGGCCATTCCGTCAGTGTGGTCGTGAGTTGTGACACCACCCGGGCGGTCATATTGGTGCAGGAGCACAAGTTCTGGGAGGAGTCTTTCCGGGTGTACGAGAAAGGGGTTTCCTTGTTCAAGTTCCCCCACAACAGAGAGATCTGGCAGTCGTACCTCGCCCACTTTGTCCAGCGGTACGGCGGTACAAAACTTGAGCGGTCACGGGACCTCTTCAGGCAGGCCATTTCCGAGGTACATGCGCTTGTTTTACCCTCTCCCATCGCCCCCTCCTCCCTATCCCTTCCTAAGCCCCTCCCCCCCCCCCCGACCTGTTTATCGAAGGCACCCTAATGCCACCCCTTCGTCTATTGTAATGTTTGCCCCTGCCTGAGATGTACTCTGTTGGTATTGGTGGTGCTGTTGGTTTCATTAACGCGTTGTATGCGGTGACTGTCACTGGGAACTCCAGCGAGATCACATTTCAGCCCGAAATCTGCCATGATCGGGACTGTTCCGACTCGAAAAGAAGAGATTAGCGCCGAAAATCCACACAAATCCTCGCGGGAGTTCCCACTTTCAGAGACATGGTGCTTCTGGTGCCCGGCGTACGGGATGACTGCCACAGACGTGGTACTTCACAAACGCGTTGTACGGGATGACTTCAACACGGTGATGGTCCTTCATAAACAATTTGTAGCGGATGAGCACCACAGAGTCAGCACTCGACTCGCACATCAAGACATTTGGTGGTAGATTGGGTGGTAGGGATTGTGGTTGAATTCTTTCTGTAACGTGGGTCTTGATCAGGAGTTCTAGTAAGGACTGCTTGAGAAAGGTTGAAGGATGGATTGACAAAGTCATCGCGGAGCAGGTCATGGGGCCAGTCCACCTCACTGGAAAGTTATCGTTCATATTTGGAATGTACTACACTTTCTATGTGACGGCATCGTTTCATGTGCGGAAGGGGCGGGGTGGGCCCGGAAGGGAGGTTTGTACCTTTGATTTTGGTTATTTGCTGAGCGTTCGATACCGCAAATACCTGTGACGTCATGAAGAAAAACTTTTGATATAACCCACAACTGCAGTTCATCGAGGCACAAAAAAGGCTGCTGGTGACTCCATGTTTTCCGGGGCTTGAACCGGCGTCTCCACGCACAGACCTGCATGGCTCCTCACGATGTCCCATCGTGGTCTACTGCAGTAGGGCTAATGCTGTTCGCCACCCCGCTCATTATGTCGTGGTTGCCCACACCAAGGAGTCGGTTTGCAGAGTCTCTCTCTCTCTCTCTCTCTCTCTCTCTCTCTCTCTCTCTCTCTCTCTCTCTCTCTCTCTCTCTCTCTCTCTCTCTCTCTCTCTCTCTCTCTCTCTCTCTCTCTCTCTCTCTCTCTCTCTCTCTCTTCTCTCTCTCTCTCTCTCTCTCTCTCTCTCTCTCCCCCCCCCCCCCCCCCTCTCCCCCCCCCGCCCCTTGCTTTGGGCAGGTCTTCCCTAGGGCCCGAAACAAAGGACTGCAAAAGGAGAAGGCTAAGGTGCTTTTGCGTATGAACCTGGAGTTTTGCTTGTGAACCCGGGGTTGTCAACGCAGACGCCGGCGGAGGAGAGCAAGCCGCTGTTCCTCCAGTTCGCGCAGCTGGAGGAGAAGTACGGCCTGGCGCGCAGTGCCATGGAAGTGTACGATCTGGCGGTACGCACCATCCCCGAGAAGGAGCGCCTCCCGGTGTACGATCTGTACCTCGCACGCGCATCCGAGTCGTTCGGCATCGGAAAAGTTCGCGAGATCTACGAGACGGCGATCGAGGCGCAGCCGCCGTACAATCTCACCGACGAAGACTGCAAGACGATGTGTGTGAGGTGGGCCACGTGCCGCGCACGCGTCCAAAAATGAAAGGGAAAGTGTACGCGAAGGGTCAAGTAATGCAGGGGGCTGTTGTGTGATAGCAAAGGGTCGTCAAGTAATGCAAGGGGCTGTGGTATGATGTAAGGGGCTGTTGTGTGATGCAAATGGTTGTCAGGTAATGCAAGGGGTTTTAGTGTTGATGCAAGGGGGTGTGGCGGTGGGCAGGTATGCGACGCTGGAGCGGAGGCTGGGGGAAATAGACCGAGCTCGAGCTATTTTTGTCCACGCCAGTTCCTTGGCGGACCCCCTCCGAGACAAGACTTTCTGGAGGGAGTGGAACGAGTTCGAGGTGAGGCGAAACCATCTCGTGTCCATTTCGAAGGCCATGCAAAACTGCCTCTCTCGGTTCCAGGCTCCTCTTTGCTTCGCCAGCCGTGCAATTGGTCCGCGTTAATTCTTGGTGGATTCGCGGCTTTGCTTGTTGCATGCAAAACGGCTGCTTCTCTTGCCGTGCAAACGGTTCGCAGTAAGTCTTGATGGATGCGCCGCCGTCCGCTTTGCGTGTTGCATGCGTAACGGCAGCGCCTCCGATTGGCGTTCGCATCCGAGGAGGTTTTCTGCTGCGCGGCTCCCGGAAGGTTAAGGCGGGACAGGACAGGAAAGGAAAGGGAATGTTATAGACGGATGGGAAGGCGAAGGAAAGGGAAGAAAAGAATGGAAAGGGGAGGGAATGTAAGGAAAGGAAAAGGAAGGGAAGGAAAGGAGCGGAATTTCATTTGTCCAGCCAACTGGGCGGGCGGGGGGGCGGGGGAGCGCCGCACTTCTGCGCTCGCCTTCGAGGAGGTTTCCAGGCGCGCAGATCTCTGAGCGGGGGGATTTCCAGTTTGCGCAGATCCCTGAGCGCGGGAATTTCCAGTCTCGCAGATCTCTGAGCGAGGGAATTTCCAGTTTGCGCAGATCCGTGAGCGCGGGGATTTGCAGTCGCGCAGATTTGTGAGCGCGAGACGGGGGAGCGCAGGTGTCGCACGGCAACGAGGACACCTTCAGGGAGATGCTGCGCATCCGACGGTCGGTGGCGGCCTCCTTCTCGCAGACGCACTTCAACACCAGCATCATCGATGCCGCTACCACCGGCATCGGGACAGGTCAGCGCCCTGTCCCCCCGAATGGCCTCTCCATCTTTTAAACAATGAGAACGAAATAGCAGCTGCATCAACATATGAATCAAATAAACTAGTGGCCTCCCCCCCCCCCCCCCGCGGATGTTCTGAGAACCAACCCCCCCCCCCCCCCCGGGCCGGCTCCCATATTCTGGGAATCAACCCTCCCCCCCCCCCCCCAATTTCTGAGAATCAAACCCCCCCCCCAAATGTTCAAAGAACCAACCCTCCCCCACCCCCTCCCATATTCTGGGGATCAACCCTCCCCCCTCCAATATTCTGGGAATCAACCCCCCCCCCCTCTTCATATTCTGGGTATCCGTCAGAGGGAACGGCCAAAAAGCCTGGTTTCACACTTAAAGTCTGCTCTGGGTCTTACACGTGTACTTCGCTCCAGGTCTCACACATGTAGTGACCAGGAGCTGTTGTACATGTGTACTTCGCTCCAGGTCTCACACATGACCAGGAGGAGCCTGCTCTTGGTTCGTACACAAAACCAAGAGCATTCTTGGTCTGGTCAGGAGTAGACTCTTGGTCTTGCACATGTACTTTTGTTCTTGGTCTTACACGCTTATCATTGCTGTTGCCCTCACACACATACACCGCTCTTGCTCTTACACACGTACACCGCTCTTGTTCTTACATACGTACACCGCTCTTCTTCTTACACACGTACACCCCTCTTGCTCTTACACACGTACACCGCTCTTGCTCTTACACATGTAGCGACCAAGAGCAGCTTGCTCTTGAGCCCGTACACATGTTGTACACTCTGGGTCTGGCACATGTGCTTTTGCTCTTGGTCTCTTACACATGTACACCGCTATTGCTCTTACACATTTTAACCGTAAATGTGAGAGTATAGAGGGGCTTTCTAACCCAGCTGGGGTGCAAACTGCCTATTGATAAAATTGAAGAGGACGAGTGCTTTCCTCCATGGCAATATGCTCGGACAAACAGGTTTCATGTGACGAGCCATGCTCGGAGTGACAGGTTCCATGTGACAGGCCATGTGGGGAGTGCTGCAGGAACAGAGGACATGGAGCGGGAAAGCGGGAAGCGGAGGCGGGAAGACGACATGGAAGCGCTGGAGGAAGCTGTGCAGGCCACCACACGCATTCCCGGCTTCGTCAGCGCGGGGGTCGTTGCAGCCTCTCAGCCGGTGCTCCCCGTTCGTTGCCCGCCCTCCCACCCTCTCGCGCACCCCACCTGGGAAAGGTACCCAAACATGCAAGGAGTGATCGACAGGGAAGTCGCACACATGCATGCGCGCACGCACACACATGCACACAGGCACACACACACACACACACACACACACACACACACACACACACACACACATATCACATGCACGCACATTCACACACACACACACACACACACACACACACACACACACACGCGCGCGCGCGCTCGCTCTCTCTCTCTCTCTCTCTCTCTCTCTCACACACACACACACACACACACACACACACACACACACACACACGCACGCACGCACGCACGCACGCGCACACACACACACACACACACACACACACACACACACACACACACACACACACACACACACACACGCGCGCGCGCGCGCACGCAGGAACGCACGCACACACACCTGTCCCGGGGCGCACAGTCAGACGCGTTTTGTGTGTGCGCTTCATACATTCCTTCGTTTCTTTTCTGGGCTCCCTGAACAGCCCTCCCTTGCCAGCTCAGCACCTTCAGATCCTGGGTAATCACACCCGCAGCCCGCTTGTGCAGCTTGTTCCGCTTCTGCCTTAGACCGCTGTCGTGCGTGGCTTTCCATTCCTGCACCGCTCATGGTGCCCTGCAAACAAAATTCGTATCTTTTGTTGCACTCTGCATGCATCATACACAGATTGCCATGAATAGCATGGTAATTATTCATCGTGTTCAAAGTTTTGAACCTTGTTGGCACCCGCATGAATGAATGAACAAACGGCTAAAATGAGTGAAGGAATGAATGCGTGTTACATATTCCCGGTCATGATGACCAGTAATGCTTGTCGCATGAGGAATGTTTCAATGTTCTGTGAAGCTCAGCTTGAAATTCCTTATCTTTTGCCGCTGTTTTTGTTTTAGGGAGTTTATTTTTCGTTTTCTTTTTCCATGTAACAACCAAAGAAAGAGTTTCTTTCCTTTGCTCCACGTCATTCCAGTCGAATATGCACTTCCATGGACAAATAGTTTTTCAACAGGAATGTGATCAAACGTCTCGAAAACAAATAGATTTTAAAAGGGCAAAAAAAGAAATAAAAAACGTCCTTTGCTGCTGATGCGCTTCACGGATCAAGAAAATGAAGAAGATCGTGCCAAACCGCAAGAAAAGCCACGTGATCCTGCATCCCGAAAAATCCATGCTTCCCTTTAGTGAAACGATCGCGTGACACTTGTTTTGCGCCATGGGAGCGCAGCAGGCAGTGGAGGAGAACGGCGGGGGTGCGCTGCCTCCTCCCCCAATGGCGGCCAACCCGGAAGACATCGAGCTGGACGAAGGAGAAGACGACGACGCGGCTGAGGACGCGGACGAAGGCCCCGACATTCAGCTGGAGACCAAGGCTGTCCCAGTGCGGCCCCGCCACCCCGCATGCGCCCTTGCGCCCTGCTGCGTGCTCTGTGGATGTGTGTGTGTGTGTGTGTGTGTGTGTGTGTGTGTGTGTGTGTGTGTGTGTGTGGGGGGGGGGGGGTGTGGGTGTGGGGGGGGGGGGTTGGGAGAGATTTGGAAGGGTGGGGAGAGAGGGGATAGGGAGGGAGGGGGATAGAGAGAGAGAGGGACGGAGGGAGAGAGAGGAGGGAGGGGAGGGGGGGGGGAAGTGCATGTCTGTCTGTGCAGCTGGATGTGTGAAACAAATGGGGGTGTTGATAAAGAGTGAGAGTCTGGAGAGGGGCGAGGTCTCTCTCCCCAGGCAAAGGTGTCAGGCAGCTGATGTAGGTGGCGAGTCCGACCAAAAGTCTTTAGTTTTATTCTGATTTTGCCTTAACAAAGTTGCAAGTAGGTGCCAAGCGGAAAATGCACATTGTTTTGCCTCAACAAGGTCGCACAGTGTTGCGCCTTCAAACAGAACCGCACTGTGTCTCGCCTGAGCTGCAATGCAGTGTGTTTTGATGTACCACAGATGCAGGGTGTGTTTCGCCTCGAACAAGAATGCAGGGGTGTCTCACCCAAGTGCAATTTGACAGTTGGACAGTGTCGTTGGGCGCGAGCAAGGGCATGGGGCCGCGATTTCTTGAACACGAGCAATTTGCAGTACGCATCATCATCTGAAGCATGTGCTCATGGGGTGCATGCAGGAGGCAGTGTACGGCTCTTCGGGTGTTCCTGTGGAGAAGATTGGAGCCCTGGACCGATTCAAGAAGCGAAAAGTCGGCGCATAGCCGCGTGTGGAATATCCGGTTTATGCGCCTGCTATAGTAACAGAGCGAGGGGCTTGAAGCGCAGCCATGTCTCATTAATCATGAGTCATGAGCACGTGGTCTTTAGTCATGAGTCACGTGGTCCTGGGTCTTAAGTAGTCAGTCGTGACGTTTGTGGTCGTGGTCGGTCGTGGTGGTGCGTAATGACTGCGGTTCGAGCCCCTTGGTTGGTCAAGCGCCTCGGTGGTTTCTTGTTAAGCGCGATGGCTCATTACCACTAAGCTGATCAACCAGTGGAGATAGTCGGCAGGATGACCTTCAGCAAGTCGAGAGGCTCGGGCACAACCGTTCTTAGCGGCTCTTGTCAAAAAGCAGATGGTTCGACATTCAGCGGGACTGACAAACAAGCTTATGATCCCTAGATTGATCAACCACTGCTGGTAGCCAGTAAGATGACTTTCAGCAAGTCGAGAGGCGCTCGCACAGCGTTTTGAGCGGCTCTGGTCGAAGTGCAGATGGTTTCGAGATTTGGCACAATTGACAAACAAGCTCATGACCACTAGGTCATTTATAAATTGATTAACGTGTAGAGATAGTGTCAGTCTCTTTAAAGAATCCGATCTTCAACCTTGTACAGTTCCCCAAATTTTTTTGTCAACCGAAGAATGATTTTAGTATAAAGAGTGAAGCTTATGTCAACCGAAGAATGAATTTGCAGGACACAGAGTTTTACAAGGTTGAAGATCCGAAATAGAAACTCCAGGTGAGCATGTACCGCAGTAGAAAGATTCGGGTCGAAGCTGCTCTGAAGTTCACAGTAGGAGCTTGGTCAGATTGGGTGGACCTTTTGAGAAATAGGGGAGACGAAGCCGCGATAAGTATCATTGCAACTCGATTACGGTTGTAACAGAGCAAGTCAAAGAATCCAGTTATTATAGGCTTTCTGTCCTCCGCAAAAGGAACGCGCAGATGGCGAACGTCAAAGGTAATTGTCATGTTTTCAAGCCGATGTGATGAGTGTTACTACGCAGAACATGTCCAATTTCGTTACACCTCAAATCCATCGTTGTAAATCGAGTACTGAGTTCTCGACATCTCCTCACAACGACCTTTGACATGAGTTCGATGTGTGCAGCGGACTACTCTGGTCAAGACATAAAGAAGCCAGATCGTGGAGTGCATCACTTCCTTCATGTCGATGATTTCACCCATGATGAGCTGATTGAAATGCTAAAAACGGCGCGGAAAGTCAAAGATCGTCTGAAGGCAGGAGACTGGAAGTATCGACCGTTCGTCCATAAAACCATGGCAATGATATTCGCCAAGCCTTCTCTGCGAACTAGGGTCTCCTTCGAAGCTGTAAGGACCTGCTTTCATTCTGACATAGCAGCTCCTGGTGTTCCGTCATTCGGTTCCGAAGGAACGTTGGATGCCCTCCCAGAGCATCGGGAAAGCATGACTGTCCATGCAGTTGGCCACACTAGGCTAATTCATAGTTTAAAAAATGACTTGGGATGTGTTTATGTGTGAATCTGATTGGGATGGGTATCATGAGGGTGACGGAATAATACCACATGTCAAGTTTCCGGAAGCATACTTATCTGCATAATTGTAATGATTTTGGCTAAGATAAACTTCTCACACAAGATACTTATACTGCAGGGCTTCTGGAAACTCGGAGGATACGCATTGTACCTCGGACCGGACGACATTCAAATGGGCAAGCGCGAACCTGTCAAAGATACAGCACGGGTCTTGAGTAGGTACGCCCTGGGAGGCTCAAGATTGGAATTCTGGTTCGCTTTAGTAACAGTGTAGGCAGTAGCAGTGTGTCTTCACAGCAGTACCGTGGTGCCATCATACCTTGGCTAACAGCCACAAGCCGCGCTGATACAGTGTGATGTTGTATGTTAAGTGTGGCAGTTTTCTTCTGGTGCTGTGTTGTGCCCGGCATCCATCAGCCACAAGTGTAGTGCATCCCCCCCCCCTCCGCCCCGGGGCGGTGCGGTGGGGGAGGCACCTAGATGATTGGAATACCATTCCTTGCTTCCTATAGGGGTGGGGGGGGGGGAGGGGGAGGGAGAGGGGGGAAGAGAGTGAGGGAGGGAGAGGGGGGTGTGCGAGAGAGAGGGGGGTGGGGGGGAGGGGAGAGGGGAGGGGAGAGGGGGAGAGTGCGCGCGCCTACCCGGGGGGGGGGGATGGGGAGGAGAGAGAGAGAGAGAGAGAGAGAGAGAAGAGAGAGAGAGAGAGAGAGAGAGAGAGAGAGAGAGAGAGAGAGAGAGAGAGAGAGAGAGAGAGAGAGAGAGAGAGAAGAGAGAGAGAGAGAGAGAGAGAGAGAGAGAGAGAGAGAGAGAGAGAGGGATAGAGAGAGAGGGGGGGGGAAGAGGGGAGAGTGCGCGCGGCTGCGGGTGGGGAGAGAGAGAGAGAGAGAGAGAGAGAGAGAGAGAGAGAGAGAGAGAGAGAGAGAGAGAGAGAGAGAGAGAGAGAGAGAGAGAGAGAGAGAGAGAGGAGAGAGAGAGAGAGAGAGGAGGGGGGGGGGGGGGGTGGGGAGAGAGATAGAGAGAGAGAGAGAGAGAGAGAGAGAGAGAGAGAGAGAGAGAGAGAGAGAAGGGGGGGGGGGCCGGGGGGCAGAGGGATAGGGCAGAAGGGGCGCGGGCGCACACACACACACACACATACACACATGGTTGCACACACACACACACACACACACACACACACGCACACACACACACGCACACACACACGCACACACACACACACACACACACACACACACACACACACACACACACACACACACACACACACACACACACACGCACGCACACACCCACACGCAGCACGCCGTGATCATGTCCCGCCTGTTCTCACACAAGATTTCCTGGACCTTGCACACTACCCTCATTGCCCGGTCATCAATGTTTGCCTGCGATAAGTACAATCAACGTTTGTCAATGTTTGGTGTGCCACAGGTACAATGACGTGATCATGGCCCGCCTATTCTCGCACGAGGACCTCCTGGAGTTGGCGCGCTTTGCTCACTGCCCAGTCATCAACGGGCTGACAGATTACAACCACCCGTGTCAAATCATGGGGGATGCGCTCACTGTTTTGGAGAATTTCGGCAGCATCGACGGCCTGAAGATCGTCTTCATCGGTGGGTGGCTCGCCTCCCCCCTCCCCCAGCATGTTACTCCCCCATCATCTCCTACTAGAGACTGAAAGATTTTGTTTTGGGGGGCTTTTTTTTTCCGTGTCCAATATTGGGGGGAAAAAAAAAAGTTCCCCCAGCAGGTTAGTCCCCCAACAGATGAGAGCGCAATCAAAACGAATGGAGGCTTTGGTGGCAAAGGTGGACAGACGGATGTACTCCTGTATCTCCACCTTCGCTGCAAAAGCCTCCGCACGTTTTGACTCTGCTCTCATCTGTTAGTCCGTATTGGAAATCCGGCATGTCAAGAGTTATCAGTTCGATGGCTTGGAACATGAAAGTATGGTTCTTTCCTTTCCCTTCTTTTCTTTTTTCTTTTTTCTTTTTTCTTTTTTTTTTGGGGGGGGGGGGGGCGGGTTGCTGAATCACTCGCCCTTGATGTTACGCAACATGGGCTCTGCCCTCCTAGCCAACCCTCTTTGGCGCTCGCGAGTGCGTGCACATGCGCACCGGAATGGGACTTCTTTTGGAAACATGAGAGGGGGTGTGGGTGGGCAGGTGATGGCAACAACATCGTACACTCCTGGCTGAGATTTGCCTCCAGATTCCCCAAGATGCACTTTGTGTGCTGCTGTCCAGAGGTTTGCCTTTCCCGCGGTCACCTCAAAAGTGCCCCCCCCCCCCCTCTCTCTCTCTCTCTCTCTCTCTCTCTCTCTCTCTCTGTCTCTCTCTCTCTCTCTCTCTCTCTCTCTCTCTCTCTCT
>KV908365.1:40000-42500 GCA_002005505.1 Botryococcus braunii
GAGCTGTCCTTGAGCGGTTCTAACAGCTGTGCTTAAGGAAGCTGGAGTTTTGGAGATGAAGAGTGGCGAATCAGGAGTCGCTGGAATATAATTATAATTTATGATTATATATTACATTATGAGATCAATCAGCCAGCTGTGTCGAGTCAGCTGAGGGAGTGTGTGATAATGAGTCGCTGGAAGTGCCCCCTGTTGGGGTGGAACGCCTTAAGCAATTTTGATGTGCAGGCGAATCCGTTCAGATTCACGTGCAAAACCCTACATGTAGGGTATTGCCCTGGTAACAGCGTTATTGACACCAGGGAGTGTGGAATCAAAAAGAGTGACTCAGTGACGGCCAAGTCCTTTGTGCCTGACGTAACATTCGGAACCCCTGCGAGGTTGGATTTGTGTGGATTTTCAGCCCGAATTTCTTCCTCTAGAGTCGGGACAGTCCCTGATCATGGCAGATTTCGGGCTGAATGTGATCTCGCGGGAATTCCCCTTAATATCAAACGAGAAAAGCCGGGTAAATTTGTTGTTTTGCAGATACAGCTCGAGTTGTAGCCCTATATGTGTCTCGGCTATAGCTGTAGTTCATCCTTAGTTCAAGCTTTTTACACTTTCACACGTCTGAAGTAGTGTTGCTCCACTGCCGCCTATGTGCTTTAAAATTTGGTTGAAAAAGAAGAGGAAGACGGAAAACGTTGCTCAACACGTGTGCACATGCGCATCTGACGCCTACTTTTGTCTGAAACATGTGCGTCTGAAGCCTACTTCTGTTTGACACATGTGCATGTGAAGCCTACATTTGTTAGACGCACGTAGTGTGATGAGCAGTGGCCTAGAAGAGCTTGGCTGGTCCTAGGGACCTGGATGGACGAAGTCAACAGGCCTGGATGGAGTAAGTCTGCTGCTGCTAGGCTTGGAGAAGGCTTGAATTTCAATGGAAAGTCAATTTTTATATCCCGGTATGTCTACCGGTATAAAAAACCTGAAGTTTCCTTTCTTCCTCTTGGTGTAGATGTGTACACACCTGGCTAGTGTTACGGGGTATGCAAATGCATGCACTATATAGTGCATATATAGTACTATATATAGTACTGTAGTTATAGAATACTGGCACACTCCGTAGAGTACACCGCGAGTACCTTAAGAAGGCAAGAATTGCCTGCCATTCCCCCTAAAACAGTGATACTGTGTCCTTTCTTCCATATGGTGTTGATGTGGACGTGTATTGCCCTGGCAAAGTGAGCGCAGGAGCTCCGCCCAATATTGCACAACGTGAGAATGCAGTCATACCACCATTAATGGTGGTATGAGTGCGCATGCACTGTCACGTTGTGTAATGAGGTGATAAAAATTTGCGAGTTAAGCTAAGCCAAGTGCAGTACCATCAAGTTTGGGCCAATGTGATGTCCTACAGAGGTCTAAGAGGTTGCAACGACATGAACAATCTGCGGGACGCGTCGTACGAGTTACGCATGGTCTGATATAGGATTAAGAGGGGACGTACTAACAGATTAAGAGGGGACGTACTAACTAGACTGAGGATAGGATATCAGCTTCTTCAGCTCGTCACATACATAATCATGCCTGGTCCACAGAGTACGTAGTCTTTAGTTAACCTGCCCCCTCTGGGGTGCAGGTTTTCCGGTGTCGGGGGCCGACAGCCTTGGATGCCCGCTGGGGAGGCTTATAATGGGGACGCGCGGGTAACGCCATGCACGCGCCAGAGATCCGAGGCAGGCGTATAGTTATGCCAAAAATTCTGTTGGCAACTGCCTTCGAAATAAACAGGGTTCAGCTCCGCGGAGATGCGGTGTAGCTCCGAGGTCCGGAAGCTGTCCGTAAGCCCTCTAAATCGCAAATCCATTTCTTAGATGGGAAATCTAGCCCGGAGAGATGGGATTTTCGCGGCGTGGCAGCCTGAGCGGAGGCTTTTGTACAGCCTTTGTACAGCGTTGTATTGCGGTGTACTGCAGGTAACGCTGCGCCGTGGAAACGGCGCAGAGTCCGTGTGGAGGCTGTTCTGTGGTGTCAGCACTGCTGACTCAGCAGGTTCTGTGGTGCCAGCAGGCCATCAGAACGGATATTCTCCGGGGTATGGAGATCTGGGATAAGGGCCGGAGCCACGACATCACAAAACTTATGAGTGGGTACTGGTGAAGTGTGACATAAGGCACGAATATATGTGCATGAATGCATGCAAAGTATACGAAGCAGTATGATGCGGAGCGGTCTAAGAGGCGAAGCCACCGACAGGGAGGGCGATGCTAGGCCGTGATCAATGGTGAACAGGATCGGAAATAACAAAAATGAAGAGGTGGATTCCTGAAAGAACAGGCAAAACTGCCGTGGTGCACAGTCGGAATGTGTGAGGGAAAGCGCGAGTTGGGGTGCAGAGCGGATTTGATGGCTGATAACAGACAAAACCGGCAACGCAAAACTACAGTGATAAACGTGGGCGTGTATGTTTGGATTTGTATGTATATGTCGTCAGGAGCGTCACTTCCGCGAA
>KV908365.1:50000-67500 GCA_002005505.1 Botryococcus braunii
TCTAGTGCTTTACGTGCACTCTCATTAGTAGTTTGAAGCAAGTACTTCCTTTATTTACCATCTGCAACCTCCCCACTTCAATTTCAATCTGTATTACACTCCATCAAACAAATTCCCCTCAGCTATGAGTTGTCTTTCCTATGCTGCCCCATTTGGCCCTATGTCACTACATTTATGCATATGCAGTTGTACAATTGTACGACCTATTGCATTCAACCTCTTGTGATTAGCATTGTTGCCACTGTCTATTCGAAGCAGCAGTTGGGCACCTCCCTACGTGCAGTACATAATACACGATACCCGATTGTTTCTGATATAAACACTTCAACACACACTGCAATGATTCCTACTACACTTGGTTTGTCACCTTGGACTTCCCATTCCCAAGGTCTATTTCCTGTCCATACTACATGTGGTATAGGGGCCCCTCAAGGGTCCGAAGGGCCCCAAAGGCCCCCAAGGGACATAACATTCTTAATACGCAACCACCTCATACTATCCACTTGTGTATTTTCTCGATATTTTCCAAGCTTTTACCTTGTCAGTTCTTGTTAGCAGTCTGTGGGTTTCCTTGCATCATCATCACTCGCTTCAGGCCTTGTACCCTCCTTCAATCCGCATCTGCACCCCCCCCCTACTTTCAGTTCCAGCTTTGTTAGATCGAGTTTTTCCAAGCTACAACTAACATCTGAACTTGTGTGAAGACATCTGTTCCTATACATTTGGGCTTACAATTCTACAATGTGCATCTGCACACCTCCTTATGTCCACTACACAATACCCCATACCCCAAATGTTTCTGATACAACCGCTTCAACAAATAGTGCTACATCTCCCAACACATATGCATTTGTTCATTTTGCCACAGACACCTGGTAGAAGCTGCCTAACGCAACACATGTGGTATAGGGGCCCCTCAAAGATCCTAAGGGTCCCAAAAGCCCCCAAGGGACATGTCATTCTTAATACGCAACCACCTCCCAATATCACCATGTGTGTTTTGCTCGTGATTTTCTAAGCTTTTTCCTGGTCAGTTCTTGTTAGCAGTCTGTTGGTTTCTCTTGCATCATCATCACTCGCTTCAGGCCTTATACCCTCCTTCAATGTGCATCTGCACCCCCCCTATTTTCAGTTCCAGCTTTGTCAGATCAAGTTTTTCCAAGCTATACATCGTCTTTCCACGCTCCAACTAACAGACATCTGTTCCTTTACATTTGAGCTTACAACTCTACAATGTGTTGTGCTTTACCTGTTGGGAATAGCATTGCTGCCACTATTTCTCGGGAGCATTTGCACACCTCCTTATGTCCACTACACAATACCCAATACCCCAAATGTTTCTGATACAACCGCTTCCACAAATACTGCTACATCTCCCAACACATGTGTACATATGCATTTACTCATTTTGCCAGAAACACCTGGTGGAAGCTGCCTACCGCAACACTATGGTATACAGGCCCCTCAAAGATCTTAAGGGCCCCAAAGGCCCCCAAGGGATATGTCATTCTTAATACGCAACCACCTCACAATAACACCATGTGTGATACGACCGCTTCAACAAATACTGCTACATCTCCCAACACATATGCATTTGTTCATTTTGCCACAAACACCAAGTGGAAGCTGCCTTCCGCAACACATGTGGTATACAGGCCCCTCAAAGATCCTAAGGGCCCCAAAGGCCCCCAAGGGACATGTCATTCTTAATACGCAACCACCTCACAATATCACCATGTGTGTTTTGCTCGTGATTTTCCAAGCGTTTACCTTGTCAGTTCTTGTTAGCAGTCTGTTGGTTTCCTTTGCATTTGTTGGCGGACCGGTATTAAGAATGACATGTCACGTGGGCGAACGCTGCCAACGGTTAAAAGATGCAAGTGTCTGCAACACAAACATTTTGCCTTCCGAGGGACTGCAGCTGTTAAAGAAATGACTAGAGGATGGAGGAAGGAGGAAGCTCAATTCGCTCAGGCGAACTTTCGATATCCAACCGGTCTACCGATGGCAGCGTTCGCTTCTTCACTGAATCTTCAGTGAATCTTCACCAAGGATTCACTGAAAGAATCGTACATTGCCGAACGGGATAGAAATCGTCACCCGGATCTATCTCCGGCCACCAGCTCTCGTAGCTTGGCCGAGATTCTACCTGCGATGGACACCAAAGAATGAGTTACAGGCTGCATACAAAGCGTGCCACAGCCACGTGACTTTGTGTTTAGCAATATAATATAATTGCTTGGAAGTGCATAGAGAGCACGTCCTGCTTGTTGAAACGGACCTCGAGCAAGGACTGCCACGACAGAGATCCTGTCCCCGAAGTGCAGTGCAAAGGACCTTAAGTGTCTTGCTTGGTATCTATGGTGCCGACAGTGTAATGGAAGGGAAGTCCCGGAAGCGGAGTAATGGAACCCCAAGGTGATCTCCTGCTGAAGTGAAAGCTTGATTCGAGTTCGAGAGTCAACGCGCAGTACCTTGGTCGTAATTTTTATGATGCAAAGTTAGAAACACAGCGAGCACTTGCATCAGGGCAGGGGCAGGTGGTTTATATGGGCTCGTACACCCTGGTTCTGTACTCTTCTCAACCCCACTGGGTAATGGAGACCGTAGTGTCCACCCGTAAGTTGCAACAACTTATTCACGCCTTTTTGAGCAGGCAGAGTCACTTATCGTGTCTCCCCAAGGAGCTCATCTGCATCATTTTTTCCTATATGGATGCCCGGACTCTGTGTACGGTGCGCATTGCCAACAAGATGTTCCGCGAGATGGCAACCGAGCGGATCACCGTCCTCCGCGTTGACTGTCAGACGTTGGAAGGTCACCCCGATGCGAACTTCCAGCAGTTTGCACAAGCAGAGGTCCAAGTCTACAATTCGTCGGTCAGCACATTGCCGCTCCTCGGGGCCCATTACATCAGAGGTCTGATCACCAGCATAAAAATGGCTGATGGGTTGGCACCAGTCCTTCCTGCCGACGAAGACCGCATTGCAGTGCTCTCTCAGCTCCCCAAGCTTGCATATTTTTCTACAGCTGCGCCGGTGAGTAGGTTCCCAACCCTGCCAGCGTACCTCCAGTCGCTCAGCCTAGGCCAAGTGGAGACCACGCCGGACATGACCGCCCTCTCGACTTTAACCGGACTGACGAGCCTGGAGCTGTCCCATCGGCTGCGCGCCGTGCGCCCCCTGAACCTAATCGGGCGCCTCACGCAGCTGAAGCACCTCTCGATCGAGTGCTTCGCCCCGATGCTGTCCTTCATCGTCCCGCTTTCTAAGCTCGAGTCCCTGGTGTGGCGCCGCTGGACCGGGGTCTGGGAGCAGTACAACGAGGACGCCCACATCAACTGGCGCCCTGTGACCCGCCTCCAGAAGCTGACCTGCCTCCGTATCGAGGGCACCAGGCCGTTCAACCCCTCCCTCCACGATCTATCAGCTCTGACGGGCCTGGAATGCCTCGGCCTGCGCGGAATTCTCAACCCCACCGGCATTGCGCCAGCCGTTGTGTCCAGGATATCCCTCGATCTTGCCGACTGGCTGCTGCACCTCCCCCGCCTGACGGAGCTTGCAATCCCGCACTTCAGCTCCCTGGAGCCCCTTGCGGGCGTGGTGCCCGCGGCGAACCTCCGCGCTCTGGAGCTCTTCCTGGGACCCACGCCGGGAGCGGACGTGGCGGGGATGCTCAGTGCGTGCACCGCGCTCACGCGGCTGGCGATACAGGCGAACCCCTTGTTTCTCCCTCCTGAATGCGTCGACGCAATTGCAGGCCTCACGCCGCTCCGCTCGCTTTCCTTGTGGGGGAGGGACGCCACTCGCCCCTGCCCGCCCCTCGCACCACTCTCGCAGACCCTGGCGCGGCTCACTTCTCTCAGCATGCACAGCTGGGGGGCCACTGATGGCGACGTGGCCGCTTGCACCGCCCTCACGGGGCTGCGGGAGCTCCGCCTGGCGTCTGAGAGGCTGCTGACCGGCGCTGCAGTACAGCACCTCACCAAGATGACCTGGCTCACAGGCCTGAAGCTGGAGGACACCCACATTCACCCGGACATGTTGACTCCCGCAGCCTTGGCGGGCTGCAACCAGGCCCGGGGGTCCTTGGGATGGCCGGCCCTGGCCGTCGAATGCCGGTATTCCGCAACCTGAGGGAGCCCCGCCGGTCATCGGGATTGCCGAGAGGTAAGGTGTTTGGGTTGTGTTGTGTAGGTGCGACATGTGTGTGGGTCATGCTACACATGTGCATGCCACCGATTGGTGCAGGTCGGCAGATGGGGAGCTGGTCCCAGCTCGTGCATCTTTGATGACGGTGTGAGGATGAGCGGGGGCCGGGGTGCGCTTGCGGGGATGAGAGACTTGGGACGTTGGCAATGTTAGAGTCTCAGGAAGGGTTTTACTTCGGATCGCTTTGTTTCCATAATAAATGCATCTTTTCTCATTTTTAATTCCTTTTGGAAAAAATAAAATAAAACAAAAAACACGAAAAACTAATCTGTTGGGGCCGTGTTCCTCTCATGTCTGAGCGGCGCGGGGTCTGGTCTGCAGGCTCCTTGGACTTTGACAGAGAGGCGGCTGGTGCTATTCTCCACAGGTATGGCTGAAAAGCAGAGGTTGCGGTTGCGGGGGAGATCCCCACAGCGTGGAGCTGTGTGGGATGCTGTAGGAGATGTGTGGTCTTGCAGAAGATCACTTGAGGAGCAGTTTCTCCCGCAGTTAGTTAGGGTGAAGAGACGGCTGTGAGAACAAGCCGGCCTTAGGGTAATGTGGTACTTCAGGGTAGTCTGGAGACTGGTGGGGCGGTGCATCTGACTGGAACTATCAAGTGGCACTCCGCTGTGTACCTTTAACGCTTCAAGTATTCGGGGACTGCTTGCTGTTGTCTCTCATGAGACAGACCCAACACGCTCAGGTCCGGAAGGAGTTAATTTGGATCTTTCTGTACAACCTTTTTGCTTGCGATTATCCCAGAAGTCCATCACTTCAGAAAGTGAAGGGGCCAGGTTTGACGTCAGTGGGACCGCTCGATTTTGTGTACGGTGCGCAGTGATCTATCAGGCACGCATTTGGACGGAGGGAGGGGAAGGGGGGAGAGGGGGGTAGAGGGAGAGGGGGCAATAAATTGTGCGCGCGCGCTCGTGTGTGTGTGTGTGTGTGTGTGTGTGTGTGTGTGTGTGTGTGTGTGTGTGTGTGTGTGTGTGTGTGCGCGTGCGCGCGTGCGCGCGCGTTTCACAGAAAGAAGGTCTCTGTGTTTTTCAAGGTCTGCTGCACGTTCGGTACTTGCTTTCTATTTTCGAAAGAATCAAAATTATGCCTCTTAAGCAGAAGGGGTGGGGGAGAGAGAGGGTTATATATGTCGACTTGAGCGGACGTGGCCCTCACATCTTGGTCGAGGTCTGACCAAGATGTGAGGGCCACGTCCGTGCAAGTCAAGTTTTTAGTCTCAAGTGCAAGATTGGCAGCATATTTGACAATGCCATACAGAGTAATGTTATTAGTACAGTAGTCTAGATTCATGAGGCTGTTGTATGCACTGGCAGTATCGTTCAATGCAATACTTTTAAATGGGTTTGCCATGGACAAAGGCAGAATCTCAGTAAACAAAGGTTAGGACGAAGCTTTGAATTGTGTAGTGGAAATCCCGTAGCTTCAATCCCTAGCAGAAGAAAGTTAAGCAAAGCAGGTTTTCTTGATAGGATCTACAACGGTGCTGTGGTGGTTTGGGTTTTAATACCAGAGTGCAAATACCTCCACTTCAAGAGTTTTTGATGCTTGGTGTTCGGGCGAGAATAACTCACCTTTCGAGTCAGCTTTTCTGTCCGACTCACCTTTCGAGTCAGCTTTTCTGTCCGACGGCATTTATTAAGGACAAAACATTCGTGTGTAATCTAGATGGTGTCTGCCCCTGCAAGAGAAACTCGCCCACCAGCGCTCACCGCTGAGCTCGATTGCTCGTTTGCAAGGGACCTTTTCTGTGTAAGATGACGGTCGAGGGTTTTCAGCAAGCGTTTTGAAACTGTTGGTCTTCGGTCATGGCTTGTCGTCTTCATTGTCTTCTTCTCTTCCGTTTTTGAGGAGTTGCACACGCACACGCACACGCACACGCACACACACACACACACACGCACAGGCACAGGCACAGGCACACTCGCGCGCAAGCATGCACGCGCGCGCGAGCGTCCGCATGCAGGCATGCGGAGTCGCACGCTTGCTTATGTGTGGGCACGAGTTGAAGCTGAAGGACACATTGCTAGCAGCATCACACAGCAGAATTAACTGTCCTGTGGCCCTCACAGAGGCAATTTACAAGAACAGCTAGACTTATCAGCCCGGTCAGCTGGGCAGCCTAGGCCTATTCCTAAATCCTTAATTGCTGACGCATTTCCCTATGTAATACACCTGAGAACTTCAGAGTTCCAAACCACCACGCCTTGTAAGGAAAAGGGCGATCAGCCAATCCCGGGCCACTAAGGTGTGCAGGACTGTTTGGACTGCATTTCTCGATTAAATTGCAGAGTCTTTGTCAGCACTGTACATTTGTGAAGATTACGTCTTGCTGTACTTCCGCTAGGGAATTCAGCGAGCGGACCCATAAATTCCGACAAATGTAGAAAAATTGGAAGCTCCAGTGAACACGCAGACAGGGAACCCTGGACACGTGATATTAGACGTTGTTTGCCTTCCAAGTGCTCTAAACAAAGCCCAGGCTGGGATGCCGTTGCCGGCCATGGCACTTCCAAAAGATGTTCAGCCCACGTGGGACCCCCCTACGCATCTAATTTGGCAAGGAGGTACAGCCAGCCGCTGAAGGAACATTCTCCTAAACCATGTTCACGTGACAACTTCCTGATGTACACTGCTGGGTACGATGCTGCTGTACTGCAGGTAAACTTCGAGATGCACCATGTTGGCAGGGACGACCGCTCGAGGGGCCGCACCCCAGCCACACATTTCCTGCACCTGATTTTGGGCTGCTACTCCAACATGCGTTACCTCGGCGCTGCGTCACCTCTCATGATCCAGAGAGATGAACATTAACAACATAATCATACTAAAAAAACCTGACTAGCCTTACAAAACGCCACACCCTAAGAAGCTTCCTGCTGCCTCAATCGTTTGAGCAGCCTGTCTCTTGTACTGCCTCAATCGTTTGAGCAGCATGTCTCTTGTACTGCCTCAATCGATTGTGCGGCACGTCTCTTGTGCTGCCTCAACCGATTGATTGAGCGGCATGTCTCTTGTACTGCCTCAATAGTTTAAGCAGGCCTGTCTCTTGGTACTGCCTTAATCGTTTTGAGTCGCCTTTCCCATCGGCTGCATAAGAATAGTATGGCTTGAAACAGGTTGAGCAGCGCAACTCCTCTTCAGCCCTCCGGGGTGCGCCTAAGTCCAACTTCCCTGTCGTCTTCTGCGGCACATGGGTGGCTCTAAACAGTCATGTGAAATGCTTTGGCTCGGCATTTTGTTGGCACCTAATCATGCCATCAGCCCTGGACAGGTGCAACTTCCCTTCTACCTAATTCCCTCCCTCCTACCTTGCAAGCTCTAATGGCGCTATTCCAGATCCCGGATTTCTTTTTTTTGCGGCCCCATGCATGCGACACGTCATCTGCATGGATACGCAGAAGCTCCGTCCAGATCGACGCATTGCTGGGAGGGAGGCATTGCAAAACTGGAAAATAGGGGGGGTGAGTATTCCGCGTCTCCTAAAACGGCAACCTTCAGAACTTCGGATCCGCCAGGAGGCCAGTGTCTGACTTGGAATGCCCTTTTGCGCTGAGCCCGCGTGCCTGAGCACATGTGGCGCTGTCAGCACGAGCTCTCGCACATCCGCCCACCCCTCCGGTTCAACAAAACCATCCACCGCCATATTTTCTCCGCGTGTGCCGTTCCATGCACACTTACCACCAACTCTGAAATCTATCACTTCGTCCCGCATGCAAATTTTATGCGGAAGGGACTTTCCTTGAACTTGCAACACGTTTTCTCCGACG
Organism: Botryococcus braunii; assembly: GCA_002005505.1. Taxonomy (NCBI): domain Eukaryota; kingdom Viridiplantae; phylum Chlorophyta; class Trebouxiophyceae; genus Botryococcus; species Botryococcus braunii. The sequence goes on from KV908365.1 coordinate 57,979, forward strand.
AAAACGCGACACAGCATACAGAGCCCACGGCAAACCAGGTCTTGTCCATGGTTTGCCATGAAAACCCAAGCAAATTTTGGGACCGGCACTTCGATGATGATGCTCAGCATTGCGGCAGGTATTGACTGGCACGACGATCGCCAGCGTCGCAGCGCTGCACTGCAGCGCTGTACGGCAGCGCTGTTCAATACAATGAGACCTAGGACGAAACAGCAACAAAGGGATTGCGTTCACCGAACACGCAAGCCCCCATATCACGATGCAAACAACCGAGGCAATGCGCCAAAAAGATTATGCTCACCACCAAGGGGAGCATATCAAGAGGATTGCGCTGACCAGCAAGGACGTACTCTGCAATACGTACCACAGATGTACCTTGAACAGAAATTCGCTGTAAAACGGATACTGAACAGACAGGCAAACTCAAACACAGAGAGGCCCCAGGGAGAGCGGGCTTGAATAGGCACATCCGTGAGGTCTGAAGAGGGCCCCTTCCCCGGAGCCTGTCTGCCCAGGACCAATCTCGATGGGGCACTAGTTCATCCATATAAGCCGCTGAAATGCGGGTTGCTCCAGGAGGTGGACGAACGTGGGTGGCAGACTCCGCACCACCACCGCCGTGTGTTCAGGCAGCGGTTCGATTCCAGGGACTGCCTGGCAGCGGCGCACATAGGACGAAAGCTTTTTCGGTGCACATCGGGGGGCCCAGCCCTCTGTCGAGGGCCTCCCCAACCCAATGCTCGGGCGAGGGTGGCGAACGCGTTCAACCAAAATCTGGAGGGCGGTATGGCCTGTCAGCAAGCCAGAGGGGGGCAGTCAGTTGGCTGCGAGGTGTTCTGGCGACAGAACACACAGAACATGACAACCATGACATACACAACATGACTCCCCTTACTTCAGTCCCTGTAGATTCAGTTGGCTACCCAGTGCTCTGGGAACAGGACTCACAGACCACGACAGACAGGACATACCAGAACATGACAAACATGACATACGGAACATGATGAACATGACATTCAGAACATGACTCTACAAACTTCAGACACAGGGATTGAAGCAAAGAGAGGCAATGCAAGCATTAAGCAGACCTAAAGGGGAAAGATGGAGGGAGCAGCAGGCCTACGGAAGGAGGGGGGGGGGGGAGCGGGTCTAGGGGGGGAGGGGGGGGATAGCAGCGGGAGCAAAGACAGACAATGCAAGCATTAAGCAGACCTAATGGGGGAGAGGGGGGGAGCAGGCCTAAGGGGAAAGGGGGAAGGGGGGGGGGGGCAGTGGGAGCATAAGAGAGACAGTGCAAGCCTAAAGCATTCTTAGGATGGGGGGAACTCCGAGGAAGAAGGGGTGGAGAAGAGGGAGGAGGAGGAGGGAGGATAAAGGGGGAGGGAACTCACGGTGGCGGCGAGGGCCAATACCAGGGCGGCGAGTTTGCAGGAGCCCTGCACCGCATTCACAGTGCCTAGTTAGGCAGTCACACATTGCCTGATTAGTAATCCGTACTCATTGCCTGATGAGTAATCCATGGCTTGGGAAGCCCCAAGAAGGCCTCTCGCGTGCGGCATGGGCCGAGGAATGGAAGAATCAGGTCACGTGTGCGATGAACAGTGGAGGGAAGAAACAAAGTATTGCAGAGGGAGGGGGGGAGGGAGGGGGGGAGGGAGGGAAACAGAGTAGAAGGAGGGGAGGGAGGGAGACAGAGAGGGGGGGGGGCAAAGAGGGAGGAAGGGAGGGAGACAGACAGGAAGGGAGGGAGTGAGGGAGACAGAGAGGGAGGCAGGGAGAAGGGGAGGGAGGGAGGGAGGGAGAGAGGGAGGGGAGGGAGGGAGGGAGGGGAGGGAGGGAGGGAGGGCGGGAGGGAGGGAGGGAGGGAGGGAGGGAGGTGAGGGAGGGAGGGAGGGAGAGAGGGGGGGGGCAGAGAGGGAGGGAGGGAGGATCGCAGTACTCTTTCAGGCGCAGTCAACGTGGGGAAGGGGGGGGAGAGGAAGGAGGCCCGGGCAGGAAGGAGGCCCGGGCAGGGCAAGGTTTGCCACAAGAGGGGATGAGAGGGGAGGGGGGGCGCACCCCGGGGGGGCGACGGTGGGGGCGGCGGGGGAGGAGGGGGCTCGGCCATCTCAGTGAGGTGGGTCGCGGAGGGGCTGGAGGCGGCGGCGGGGATGGGGGGGTGGGGGCTTGGGGGTGGGGAGGGCGGCGGGGACTTGGGAGGTGGTGGGGACGGCGGCGGAGGCTTGGGAGGCGGTGGGGATGGCGGCTGAGGCCCAATTGGTGGCGGACTGGGGGGAAGAAAATCTATTCTTGGCGGGCTCGGGGGAATTTAACCGGCGGCGGCGGCGGCGGTTTTTTGGGGGGCGGGGGCGGCGAGGGTGATGTGCCTATGCTGCATACCTGCATCCAGGCACCAACCTTTTTTAATGGGGTTGTCGTGTGTGTGTGCGCGCGCGTGTGTGTGTGTGTGTGTGTGTGTGTGTGTGTGTGTGTGTGTGTGTGTGTGTGTGTGTGTGTGTGTGTGTGTGTGTGTTTTAAATTATGGTGGACGAGGGGAAATGTGTGGTTGTCGTCCCATGTTGGAATTTGGCAGGACTGGTGATCAATGAGATCATAATGTCAGCTCCCTTAAATCCATGGACACATCCGACAGCTCTTGAAATGTGGACATATTTTGGGTTAGTCAACGGGCACATTTGGCATATGGACGTAACGACGAGGTAAACATGTTGGGACACATACAATATTGAGGCATGCATACATGGGGCACCGGCAGCTGACATTTCTGACAAATGCCAGGTTGAGAAATGTGTGGGAAGGCGGTGCGGAGGCACACCCGCACACGCATCACACACACACACACACACACACACACACACACACACACACACACACACACATACACACACACACACACACACACACACACACACACACACACACACACACACACACACACACACACACACACACACCCCCCACAGGTACATGAGCTCACGCACAGATATCCACACACAGACACACGCATAAGGCGCGCACACACACACGCATGCACTCATGCACGCCTGCGCGTGCACGCACACGCGCGCACACACACACACACACACACAAACACACACACACACACCACACACACCACACACACACACACACACACACACACACACACACACACACACCACACACACACAAACCATACACGCGCACCAGGGGCGAGTCTCAGAGACTCTTCTAAGTCGGCAACGGGGGAGGAGGGCAGGCACGCTCTATAAAAATTGACATGGCTCTGTGTACAAAGTCAACTCTCAAACGTGGCTTGAAAGGGGAGGAGGGGGCACTTACGGGATTCTGGCATGCACCCGGTACCGTAGGATCTGAAGAACAGGGGCCCGCGAAAACGCACTTGTTATTTGGGCAGTTAAAATCGAAGCACCCAGCAGAGTTGCAGTTGTCACACGAGCCTGCAAAATTCCGCATAACACTCACGGTCATCAGGCCAAGTAATGTGCCTTTTTTTTTCTTTTCTTTTTTTGGTTTTTTTGTATATATAAATTATTAAAGCTTTTGCACCCGGGATGGAGGGGGGTGTGGAGTTTTTTGTTGTGTTTTTTTTTTTTTTTTTTTTTTTTTTGGGGGGGGGGGGGGTTTGGGGTTTGGGGTTTTTTGGGGGTTTTTTACCGGTTTTTGCCATTTTTTCCTATTGTTTTTTTTTTTTTTTGGTTTTTTTTCCGTTATTTTTTTCAATTTTTGGGGAGGGAGGGATTGGGGCCCTACATCGGTTGCGAATGCGGTGGCAGTCCATATTGAGGAGTCTGCTCGGGTGTCACACACATCATTAAGCCCCAAGATGAGGAGACAGCATGGCCCGTCACCCCTCAACAGTTAGGTCCATGTGACACAGCCACACCCCAGTGCACGTCCCCAGAAATGGGAAATTTTGTGCTAAATTGCTGCACAAGTCAACTGACCCAAGAGAACTCTCTCGCAGATTGCCTAATTGCCTAAATCGCGGACAGCCCCAAACCGAACTCCCCAGAATGTCCGAGCAAAGTCATTGCCTGGAAGAAACACAGCAGCTCGTCCGAGCTGGTTTGGAGGGAGGGGGGGGGGACGCGAAAGAAGTTTGCAACCGCCAACCTTTTTTTGAGTTCTTTTCCTTTTCGAATTATTTTCCTTGTCAGCACACTTGCCCGCCTGAGGCTGCCCCCCCGCAGAGATGATACCCCAGAAGAACGTCTGCAAACCGCCCGACAAGAACTTGCGGCTAATCTCCCGGGAAGCAAAAAACCCCGCAGACTTCCTGAGAAGCAACGAAAGCTCACTGTCTGACACACCACAATGCAACTCCACATGATTTTGACCGTCTGACCCCAACCGCTCCGCTCTTAGCCTGCTCAGCGCTTGCGGAGCCAAGCGAAGGTCCTCCTGGAGGTCCGAAGTTCAGCACCTCTCATCATCAACAAAAACACGGCCGTCTCAGAGCATAATTAAGCGCTGCGGGCAGTTCGGTGTCCACTTTTACTCCCACATGTATCCAGGGTCATCCGCCCCTGTGCCTGGCATGCGCGAGTAAAAGAATAGGGGCCGATCCTGATCCTGATCCTGAAGTACATGTGGAAGTGAATCGATGCCTCATGCAAGGGGACAGACGGAGAACACAAAGCACCATCGCCTGTTCTGGCAATTCCCCAGCAGGGCAGGCCCTGCGAGACCGCAAAGCCGACGGGGTTTCGCGGGGCAGAGGGGGTTGGGGCCGGATTCGCACCTCCGACAGGCGGTGGCGGTGGGGATTTGGGGGGCGGAGGAGGTGAGGATTTGGGAGGTGGCGGTGGCGGCGATTTGGGAGGTGGCGGTGGCGACGATTTGGGAGGTGGCGGTGGAGGTGATTTGGGAGGTGGAGGCGATCTGGGAGGGGGAGGTGATTTGGGAGGTGGCGGTGAAGGTGATTTGGGAGGAGGAGGTGATCTGGGAGGGGGCGGCGGTCTGGCTGGCAGAGGGGGGGGCCGCTTGATGAGCTGGCGGAGCTGCCGCGAGTGTGCACTGACGTCCGCAGATCCTTCCGCATGAGCCTGTTCACATGACCCCCCCCCACATGGGTCACATGCACTGACTGAGACTGATATGTTTCACTTTTACCTTCAAATTGCAATGACCTCTTAAATTAGCTACACCGCCCTCCTCTTGGAACCACCACATGGCCCCCACATGACTCACATGCTGCAACCGTGTACCCCCCCCCCCCTTTCTCCGGGCGGCGGGTTGGAGGCTTCCCTCTGGGCGCTCCTGGACTGAGTCTCTTGCGTCAACCTCCGTTTGCAACTGTCATGTGAGTCACATGGGAACTCATGTGGCTTGCATCCCATGGCCCCTTGGAGGCTCGTCCCGCTGGCGAGTTCGACAGAAACCCGCAGCACAAAAGCCACAAGGGCAGCAAAGAGCAGATGCTTTTACGCTTTGAACGAGGGGATACAGTACTGGGTGAGTGGGTTCTGAGAGTGACGTTGGCGCGGACAGGTGAACAGCGTGACAGTTCCCAGTGAACGTTTAGGGCATAGAAGGAAGTGAAGGAAGGACGCATTGATGGAAGTGGACGTTTACGGCATGGAAGGAAGTGGAGGGTGAAGTCACGGAAGAAGTGGAGGATGAAGTCACGGAAGAAGTGGAGGATGAAGGCATGGAAGGGAGTGGTGTCTACCTGGCAGAGAAGGAAACAGGCTCCAAGGGCAAGCGCACATGCCAGCTGGAAAGGAAGTCTTCTTCTGGGGGATGCCCCGCCCATACTTAGGGATGGCATGCCTCCCCGCCGCGCTCTGACGAGACTGTGCATGAACCCGCAATTTCAGCCTACAAGTGGATGCATACACAGCCATCACTCTTCACATAAAGCATGTTCTCTCTCTCTCTGTCTCTCTCTCTCTCTCTCTCTCTCTCTCTCTCTCTCTCTCTCTCTCTCTCTCTCTCTCTCTCTCTCTCTCTGTGTGTGTGTGTGTGTGTGTGTGTGTGTGTGTGTGTCTGTCTGTGTGTGTGTGTGTGTGTGTGTGTGTGTGTGAGAGAGAGAGAGAGAGAGAGAGGGGGGGGGAGAGAGAGAGAGAGAGAGAGAGAGAGAGAGAGAGAGAGAGAGAGAGAGAGAGAGAGTGAATGAGAGAGAGAGAGAGAGTGTGTGTGTGTGTGTGTGTGTGTGTGTGTGTGTGTGTCCCCCTGTCTGTCCCTGTCTCTCTGTGTGTGTGTGTGTGTCTGTGTGTGTGTGTGTGTGTGTGTGTGTGTGTGTGTGGCGCGTGTGTGTGCGCGTGTGTGTGCGCGCCACCAACCAACAGCATGTTTGGGTTTTGCCCCCCCCCCCCCTCTCTCTCTCCCTCTCCCCCCCCTCTCCCCCCCCCCCTCTCTCTCTCTCTCTCTCTCTCTCTCTCTCTCTCACACACACACACACACACACACACACACACACACACACACACACACACACACACACACACACACACACACACACACACATACACACACAATTGTTCCTGCTCAAGAATTCAGTTCTTTGAAACTGTACATCCAACTTAGTTCGTAAATTTGGCACAACTGTTCATGATACTCAAGGCGTTGGGCTTCTTATATTTTCACAATTGTATGATGGGGGCGAGGATCAGTATGCGCGGCATGAATAAGCCATCCACGTTTTGAGACAACGTGGGTTGTTCGTGGCGCCCGACTGACCGCTCGGGCATATCCACATAAATCAGGAGTCAGCAGGTGTGCCGCTGACCAATCTACTCACGGTCAATGTTGTTTTTTGGGAAACACATCCCTTCAAAGGCCGTGTTTTTTGTGTGCCATTGTACCACAGAAAAACGGTGGCGGAGACGAGTTAGTGCCCTAATGAGCTTACAGCAAGGTAATGAACATTTGATGTCCAAGAGATGAACGGGATTGTTCGGTTAACGGTGTACGACTAAAAAAGATTATTGAGACGGCATTGGCGTGATCGCCGGTGGAGGCCGTTAGGAACCTCTCGCCACTATTTGTCGTTGCCTCATGCAATTAGCATTGCATGCGCGTCATTTTAAACGACTTCATTCTAAATTGGAAAGTAACAAGTATATAGGTGCGCATTCATAAATTAGGCACAAAGAGAGAACTGCACCGACTTCAACCCTATACTATTCCTGCCCCATTCAATGTGCCACAACCATGCAAACCCTAACACAATGTTAAAAAAGATAATACTCAGAGTTCATTCTCGTAAGCCAGGCTCTCATTGGTTGAATGTCCACTATACCTGGCGGGGGTGAGGCGGCGATCACGCGAAGACTTCACACGCCTCAAAATCCAGGAACCTGACACACTTTAGTCTGCATTGACACTAATATTCACGAAATTATGCTGCACTAGTGCTTGCAATTCAGTCTAGCTGTAAGGTTCGTCTAGCCGTTTGCTTTCCTCATTTGAAAGTTCGTTTCTATGTTAACTTGAGCGGCTTGGCGTCCGTCCGGGGGGATTGTTCTAGGATAATATGAAACGAATTTCATCTCACGATTCGCTGCGCAATTTTGGGACATGGACAATCGCGAGATCTAATTGTCGAGTAATGTGTTTATTACGAATCATCACCGCGTGTCGTCGCTCCCATAATTCACCATCGAGCCAAAATGACGCGGCGTCCGAAGAAGTCGTTTTGGTTCCGGGCAACTGATGCGAAGGGCTTATGCCACAGCAATCATGTTGAGCGCTGACAGTGTAGTAAACAGATCGTGCTGCGAGGCAGTACGGACGACTTGGGGTCCAGTAATCTACGGCGAGACCCACAATTCCCATAGGGTGCAGGGCTGCATGCAATGTACCAACATAATTGAACATTTCGGCGCAGATGGGCTTGTGAGTGTCATTAATTTCACGTCGAGAGGAAGCAGGGAGAAGGCAAGGTGCTGGCTTGGCAGGGTTTAAACGATGTGAACTTCTTGGAGCTGAGATTGATGATTGGCAGGGAGTCATGTCGGTTGCTGATGGCATATCCACTGGATAGTTCGTCGTGTAGGCACCAGAGACAGACACCTGGACTCGCGCTCGTGGGTAGGGCCGGGTTCAAGACGGCCAGATCGGCGATGTCCAAGTTGATATTATAGATTTGGTGTAGATTTAGCGTAGAAATCATGAATTTCTTGATGCTCAACCATACCTGGGCCCCTGTGTTTTCACAGGTCCCCCCCCCCCCCCCCCCCACTCCCCAACACACACAAAGCAAGGGAAGAGCATTAAGAGCCAAACGGACTCTTGCGGCAGGCCCCCAAAAAGGCCTTCCCCAAGGGCGGGACAGATTTGCAGCCAAGATTCTAGAAGCATCATAGCATTGCACGGGGAGTATTGGTGGTGCTTACATAATCTCGTCTCCGCGTGTGCCGGGTCATGCACACTTCAACTTTTTTCTAATTACACGGGGCTTCTGGCCCCAGGAACCATATTACGGAAGCTTCTGTGCGCAGCGAGCAAGTAGGGATTCGTGAGGGAAGTTGGGTGGGGGAGGGGCGGGGTTTCTTTTGGGACTTGCGATCCGCACCAGCTGGGGTGCAAACCACTTCGTGAAGTACATTGTGGTTGTTAACCGATATGAGGGGTGGATTCACATTCCAGGGGCCGTTGTCCATCTTCCCAGGCCTCCAGTGTCATCTACAAGATCTGCCAGGCTGGTTCGACAAAGATGCGGCACTCGTGGCAGCTCCCGCAAGAGCCTTTTCACTCTCGGGTTTCAACTCAAGAACTTGAAAAACTTTGGGTTTTCAAGCTTTGTGCCGACAGAAGGAAGGAAGGAATTACATCAACCCAGAAGAGCGCTATCCTGGTGGCATCTGCTTGAGAAGGAGCATCATGTATTCAAAGGGGCATGTGCTATCATCGATGAGCCCAAAATTCTGCTTTAAAGGTGCTATACCAGCCCTCATGTTGTACTTTACCCACAGGAATTGCGGTGCACTCAAGAGAAAACTTGTGATCAGAGAGAACTTAAGACTGATCACCGCCCTACTCAGGCATACTCGAAACCCCGACGCTAATGTGCGATGCGTGGTTGACAGTCAGCTGACACGCTTCACTTCTACGCTAAGATACCCGAAACCCCGTCGCGGCGCTTGATCTAGCTTCGGGGTTTCGGGTAGGGCGGTGAGTTTTCTCGGGCTCGAAAGTTTGTTTTCATCCTCACTTGAAAGCTGGTTGGCAAGGAAGCGGCCAGGGAAGATGATGACAACACCTTGTACAAATTGTTGTACACAAGAACAGAAACCTGCGGCCAGGATATGCGTCTGAAAAGCAAATCCAAGAAGCGACAACATTATACCACAATTACTTCAGAAGGCAGAACTTTAATTAGGTTGGGAACACCTTCCAACCCTCTGTCGAAACGTGAGACAAAGCTTCAAGCACGCTCCTTATGGACGACTACACTTTGACGACTCCAGAGCAGGAGACAACTCCAGACACTTTGTTCGGAACGCCATCTAACAAGGCCATGGCCACCTGTGCCATAACCATGTATGTCACAGAAAGCGTAAGGACGTATAGTAC
>KV908365.1:70000-72500 GCA_002005505.1 Botryococcus braunii
AAAGGGAGATTAGAACGAAGTGCGAAGCACTTTTTGACACCAGGGACACGAGTGCAAAGGTCCTCGTTGGGTTGCCCCATGATTGCCCACGTGGGAGATCACGGGGCGAAGAATCCCCTCCAGGGACGCTGGACTGGTGGTCCCTCAGCTGTTTGAATTTTGCTGTCGAGGCTTCATCCCGCCAAAGTTGCCATCTTCGACAAGCTTCCGACCGTAACACCCCTCCCTGAAGTACGAAAAGCGTTGTGGTTGCAAGCTCTAAAGGCTTGCTGCTTGCCCTTCAAATATATTGAGATTCAAATTCCTTCGGCATTCAGGACGGGCGACATCGAGTTGAGCTTTGAGAGTGCAGTTGATCATCGCGGAATTTTTGAAGTTTCAAGACTTTAAGTAGTTCTTGTATGTATGGTGAAGCATAGTGCTGCTGGTGAGCTTCTAGAAACCCTTATGAGCGTGGTGGGCCTCGGTCAGATCCGTGTCTGTCGTCGGAAGACGTATGGGGGCTATAGCTTGGGAAATTACTCCAATACAAAACGATGATTGACCTCAAGGCATTGTTTACTTGCACTTTCGTCCTCGTGGATGGCACTAAGATGAAAGTTGGCGAGAGTTCTTGATGCTTTGAGTCTGTCTCTCCCCACCCACCATAGAATTGCTCCAATTTTCGCGAAATTGATGCTTGCTAACAAAGCTGGGTTTGAACTTGCAGAATTGTTACTCTTCTGAGGTTCCGTCATCGAACTGACCTTGAAATCATGTAAGACACTGGGTGCCCACGTTGCTACTCCAGAATTTTAATGTCCAGCACGTGGAAATCTGAAAGGGCTACTGGGGCCAACAGGGGGACTGCTGTATTATCTTTGATTGTAGGTGCAGCTGTGCTTGCTAGCACTTCCGTGGCGCAGACTGTTGATGTTCTTGACATTTCTGTTCCGGTAACTCAAAACATAGTCCCTCAGATGATGGATTCCCTTGCACCGGTTGCGGACGAGGTGTGCTTGGGAAAGGCGTTCGGGACATACGCACATCCAACGGACATGGCTTGCTACATTGTGTGCTATGGGTCAGATAGTCCTTCTGAAATGACTGACTCCTTGGGCCATCAGAGATGCTGCGCTGAAGGTCTCTGCTACAGTTCCCCTTCCGCAGATGTACCTGCTGCATGCGGCACATGCGCTCCTCAACAGAAACCTTCGTACGTATCTCTACCACTGGCCCTATCCTGCGCATGCCTTGGCTCTAGATAGTCTATGTGTTACAGGAGCACATACAGAGTCCCAGTCATGCCAAGATGCTTCACCTCTACGAAGGGCTGTGGCCATCTGGGAAATGGAGCCTTGTTGTCGACACTCTTATTTGACCTTTACTGCTGATATCTCAGAAGCTTACTGAGTAGAAAAGAAAATCTGTAACTGACATCCATGTGCCAAGGAGCATGCAACCATCAGAGGAAAGGAGAGAATGGAGTTGAGTAAGAAACCTGAGGGCAGCTGCATGAGCACATATTGGTATCCACTAGCTCGCCCGTGCGGGCGCAACACACACACACAAACACACACACACACACACACACACACACACACACACACACACACACACACACACACACACACACACCACGTGCGACTGATCCCCCCCTCCTTCGCCCTCCCCTCCCTCTCCCGCCGTACACAGAGCTGGCATTCCGGATCGACAGGGTGGGAGGTTCAAGAAACCATAGGAAAGAGCCTTGATAGGGCCATGGGTCACAGGAAAGTTACCAACAAACTTTTAAGGATTGACCGAGGCTTTGAGCCTAGGGGTCTGCATCTTGCCATTGCTTCTCAATTTCCATCCAGTTTTGCAGTGAGTTCTGACATAAATGAAAGACTAAGCTATGCTTAGTGTGGCCTGTGATTCCATCATGACGCAGAGGAGGAAATGAAAGTGGCCCTTTAACGAATGAGTGTGGGATGTACAGGCCTCGTCCACCTCCACCCCCAAGGTAATATTCGTTACCCTCAGCCCATATTTATTAACTCATGTGTCAGATTATTTTTATTTTAAAACTACTTTTTGTTGTTGTTGTTGTTGTTGTCGTCGTCTTCGTCGTCATTGTCATTGTCATTGTCGTCGTCGTCGTTGTCGTTGTTGTTGTTGTTGTGGTTTTTTGGTTTGTGTTTTCGCCCTCCGTAGCCAATGATGACAACTTAGTTCAAATCACCAACATGCAACTCAGACTGATCAGCAGCTCCTAATCTGGTAGTTTGGGACTTCTTTTGTGTATTCCTCGATAGGCACCCCCTGACACCCCCTCTCTCTCTCGCGCGCGCGCGTGCTCGCTCTCGCTCTGTCCAACGCACACACACACACACACACAACACATACATACACGCAGAGAGAGAGAGAGAGAGAGAGAGAGAGAGAGAGAGAGAGAGAGAGAGAGAGAGAGAGAGAGAGAGAGAGAGAGAGAGAGAGAGACACGCATGCACACCGACATACACACAGATACAAACACCCC
>KV908365.1:77500-90000 GCA_002005505.1 Botryococcus braunii
CCGCGCACGCACACACACACACACACACACACACACACACACACACACACACACACACACACACACACACGCACGCACACACACATGTATGTGCAAGCGTGTGCTGTTCATCCATTTCAGCAATTAAACTGAGGGGCCTGTGGAAGGACAGGAGGTCGGCCGAACGTCTTCCAGCTGGGAGTGCGCGTGCTGGACAGGGGAATCAGCTTCAACACGACCATGGATGTGCTGAGCAACGTGGCACCCTTCCCGTTCACGGCCCGCTCGTTTCTGGTTGGGGTTCCCCCCGGCAGTACGGCTGTGCAGCTTTCGTTCAGACAGCGTCAGGCATGCTTTCCCCGCTGTGTGTGTGTGTGTTGGGGGTGGGGGGGGAAGGCTGTGTGTGTTGGGGGTGGGTGGGTGGGATTTTTTGGTTTCCATTGTGCTTTGTTTTTCACATTTTTCGTTCTTTATGAAGAGAGGGAGGGGGCGGGGGGAGGGGAGGGGAGAGAGACAGTCGAGCACGCACCCCCCCCCCCAACACACACACACACACACACCCGCAAGTTTGCACAGAAAACATTGTACGGCGAGGATATGTTCCACCTTGCTTGACATATTCTGTGCCGGGGCTCGACAGGACGATGGCTACTGGCTCGTTCGCAATCTGCAGGTGGGGGATTTCTCCCATTCCAACATCATTAGTGCGCCTATGTCAGATGTTGATAATGTTTGTGTAATGGCAGGAAGTGCGGTAATGTATGGCAGAGATGCGGTCATGTATGGCAGAGATTTCAACTCCCCAACTGCAGAGCAGTTACTTTGTCATAAACTCTGCGACTCCCAGCCTCCAAGAAGCACATCTCTCTGGGGGCAGACAGGAAAGCCCCTGTGCTCCTGTTGCTTCGGGAATTCCCGTTTTCCAAACAGGATGATCTCCGTAATGGGAAATCAGCATAGGTTTTTGTTTGTGTGTGTGTGTGTGTGTGTGTGTGTGTGTGTGTGTGTGTGTGTGTGTGTGTGTGTGTGTGTGTGTGTGTGTGTGTGTTTTCCTTTTTTTTTTTTTTTTTTTTTTCCGGGGTGTGGTTGCCGTTAAACATCTTGCCGTCGTTGTAATTGTCGCTGCTGCTGTTGCTGCTGCTGCTGTCATTGTGTTGTTGCTGCTGGTCATTGTTGTTGCTGTCATCGTCGTCGCAAGTGTTGTTGTCGTCATTGTCCCATATTATTTGTTTTCACCAGTATCTACAACATGATCATAACCTTCTCCAACATCAAAACCAGCACCCTCACCATCAGCAATACAGCTATGGTCCTTGCTGAGGCTATCTCATGACTGTTGGTGAGGTCGTAATCATGATGGACTTACTATTTAACATTAAGGTCAGAGGATAATTTAAACTGTTCTTGTTGTTGTTGTTGTTGTTGTGTGTGTGTCTGTGTGTGTGTGTGTGTGTGTATGTGTGTGTGTGTGTGTGTGTGTGAGTGTGTGTGTGTGTGTGTGTGTGTGTGTGTGTGTGTGTGTGTGTGTGTGTGTGTGTGTGTGTGTGTGTGTGTGTGTGTTTAAACACCTTTATTCTGATATCGAACTCATCTCGAGAATTTAACCCGGCTGCAGATCGCGGCTGGTGCTGGTATCCCTCCTGCATCCCCATCGCCACCTCCTCCTCCAACCATAACATCAGCGTGTTATGGTGTAGGTGCGGGCTTCTTTAACCTATTCCAAGTCGTGTCAAGTGTTAAATGAGACCGCAAGGGGGAAACTTCCACAAACTGGATTTCAACCGATGAGGTGCCTCCTAAATCAAGGGGGGATTTCCACCACACATGTTTGGTCGACCTTTAAAGCTGAGCGTGCTTGTGACAGTCACTGATTGAGTAGAGGCGGCAGTGTGTGTACGGAAAGACATATCAGGAAGTGCTTGTGACAGTCTGTGATTGAGTAGAGGAGGCAGTGTGTATAAGGAAAGACATATCAAGAAAAGCTTGTGAGGGTCTGTGATCGAGTAAAGGAGGCAGTGTATGTCTGTAAAGAGTTGTCAGGGAGAGCCTGCATGGTGGGTTGGGAGATAGAAGGGACAGGGAAGCCAAGGGGAAGTCCAGGGTTGTTTCATACGGAAAGTTTGTAGAGGCAGCCACATATGAATGGGACGGGAGGTTGGCAGCTTGCTGCAGCAAGGGGACCCAAATGGCATGTTGAAAGGATGCAATATGCGCAAGAACTGGGGATTTGGGAGATACGGAGGTGGGAAAGGAGATGGGCACTTGTTCGGCCCGTTCCCGCGCATGCACACACACACACACAGAGAGAGGGGGGGGCCGGAGAGAGAGGGGGGCGGGGGAGAGAGAGAGAGAGAGAGAGAGAGAGAGAGAGAGAGAGAGAGAGAGAGAGAGAGAGAGAGAGAGAGAGAGAGAGAGAGAGAGAGAGAGAGAGAGAGAGAGAGAGAGAGACCCAAGGACTCAAGCACTCCGCTGCAAGGACCCAGATCACAGTATGTGCGATGGGTGGAACGAGCTACATTGGGAGTGTGAAAGGTCCCCTGTCATTACAATCTTGAACCCTGCCTGCAGGCTCCGGTACCGTCAACTTTGAGGCGGACTGCTGGAGCTGCGACTCCGGATGCTTCTTCTACGGAACCAGCCTCCAGATCGGGGCCAACGGCACGACGACCCTTGCCACGGCGACATTCAACACGCTCGGAAACACGGCCGTGCGGGTGCGGTACGATTTGCAGAACGGCGGGGACCCTCCGAACTCCTGGCAGGCGACGGCATGGGCCGGGGACGGACCGCCCTTCTCCCAAGTTCTGGAACAGTTCAACGACTCGGTGGCATTCCCCGCAACGACCCGCGAGTTCGGCCTCACCCTCCCCGCCGGAAGCACAACACTTCTCATCACTTTCCAGGCCCAGCAGGTGCTGTCGCGCCTTTCCCCTCCGTCCCTCCCCTCCCTCCTTCCCCCCGCGTCCCCCCCCTTCCCTCACTCCCTCCCCACCCTCCTTCCCTCCCCCCTTCCTCCCGCCCTCCCCCCCCTCCCACCCTCCCTCCCTCCCTCCGCCTCTCCCCCCTTCCCTCCCTCCCTCTCCCCTTTCCTCCCTCCCTCCTTCCCTTCTCCCCCCCTTCCCTCCCCCGCTCCCTCCCTCACTCCCCCCCCCACCACCATCCCTCCCCCCTTCCCTCCCCCTCCCTCCCTCCCTCTTCGGTGGGGTCTGTTCCACCTCATCAGCCTCTAGTGGCTTGACAGGTGTCGCCTTATGCATGAAGAATAACAGGTAGGGATGTCTGGGTGAAATCTAGGTGAGGATGTTTACCTCACCTGGACCCCCACTTAAGCGTACCACGAATGCAGAAGGGCCCAGGGGGCAGACCTGACCATCTTTTTATCTTCCCTCTCTTCTTTTTTCAACCCCTAGCCCACCACCTTCCGGTAAAACTTGTCTGTGTCAAGTTGCAATTGACGTAGAAAGTGGGCCTTAATGCTGTGGGTTGCATGCACTTTCGGGTTGTTCGTCCCCTGTGCAAAATCAACTTCCTGACATCCGAAGGGTTCCTTGTCTTGTTTAGTTTGCTGCAGGAAAAGGATCATGAAATCTAGCTAACAATTAAAATCGAATTTTAAATCTTTATTATATTTTGAGATACACCTTGATGACTATCTTAAAACCAAACTCAAATCAGGTCCCTGGAATCTGAAAGAGTCCCTGTCTTGTGGGGATGCTGCAGGACTCGTCATGGTTCTACGTTTCCAACTTTGAGGTTTGCTGCCCCTATGACCCTACGATAGTCATTCCCTCACGTCATTTGCACTCGCCCCCTGCCCTGATCTTACTGCGTTTTGCGGCATGCTGATCGATATCCACTGAGCTCTCGTACTACAAACACGAGTTGCAGAACTATGACTTGCAAAATCATGCCCATTCAAGCCACTGACTTTCAGCTTGCTTTAGACATGTGGAATATTTGGGTCTCTCGAAGGACCAGACAGGATTGGGGTTGTGAGTTAGTGGCAAGCAAACAGATGAGGACTAGGACCTTTAAGTACCATCATGGCCATGCACACCCCACCGTTTACCCTGCCAAATACCCCACCCACCAATTCCTCCGCCAAATACCCTGCTCCAATACCCCACCCTGCCAAATACTCAAACCCACCCAATTCCCCACCCCACCAAATCCCAACCCCACCCCGCCAAATACTCAAACCCACCAAATACCCCACCCCATCAAATACCTCACCCCACCGAATACCCCGGCCGATGTGATCCCCTTTGCAGCCCCCCCCCCCCCTTCCCCTTCCCCTCTCTGGGAGTTCACAACAGATTGGTGGGGGCGGGCAGGTATTCCCAGCGCTCGGAACGCCCCCCAGCCCCCCACCGCCTCCACCATACAGCGCATGTTCCTCTGTGGGTGAGTTTCATCACCTCCTTTCTGGGGGGATTTTCGCCCAATTGACTGCAGAGATTTGAAGAGAGGGAGAGAGAAAAATGGGGGACCGAGTGGAGTGGGGCGGGTAAAGAGGGAGAGGACATCTAGGAAATAAGGGGAGATGGGCCCGGAGACTTGCACAGCTCTTTAGTAGAGAGATTGTTTTTCTTTTGGGGAGGGGGGGGCGCGAAACAAATGCGCTCACACATACACAGCTTTATATACGCAGCAGCGTGTGGGAGCTGCAGGATTGAGCGGGCGTCTGCGTGCACGCGCACGCGCGCACTCACACACACACACACACACACACACCCTTCATACATGCACACGGGCGCATATGTTGGGAACGCCCCCCCACCCCCCCCCCCCCACCCCCCAAATTTCCAAGGTCTAGCCCCTAACCTCTGCCCAGCCAAAGCCATCCTTCCGCTCCTCTCCCCCCCCAAACCAAAGCACCCCCCCCCCCCCCACACACACACACACACAGCGAGAGAGAGAGAGAGAGAGAGAGAGAGAGAGAGAGAGAGAGAGAGAGAGAGAGAGAGAGAGAGAGAGAGATGCACACCGACCAGAGCAGCGGGCGGGCCAAATTGCGGAGGACACTTGGGGGGGGGGGCCATCGTCCACGTGTGGCACCCTCAAGGATGGTCTCTCAACATGCTCAAGCGCTTCAGAATAATCTATTCAACGCGTTGTCTTTCGTTGTAAAGTCCCCGCCATCAACCCTGCATTTTGGTGAAGAGGATTCGATGCCCTCTTCCGAAACACGTCGAGTTTGTGATGAGGGCATCGGGGAGAGCTTGAGCACGGTGGGGAGGGAAGAAAGGAAGGAATTATTACATCTACAAACAGCAATTATGGCTGAAGGGATGACGATAAAATTAGGATCCAGCCCCGCTATGATGCCTGGGGAGGGCAGGCGGGGGATTCGTGCCCTTCACACCGGCATGCTGGGTTTGCGCGGAGGGCAACTGCTTCCTGTACGAGACGTACGCCCAGTTCGGGACACAGGGCGTGTCGCGTGCGGCGTCGACCGTGATCGCCCTTGCCGGCGCCTCCAGCTTCAGCCTGCAGTACGACCTCTCGAACTCGGATGGGGCCCCGAATTCGTGGGAGTCGCGCCTCGAAACCGTGGACGGAACCTACTTCGCGGTCTCCCTGGAGACATACACGGACTTGGACCCCTTCCCGTATCAGCCCCGTAGCTTTGTCGTTTCCGTCCCGACAGACAGCACGGCTGTGCGCCTCGTCTTCATCACACAACAGGTACATGTTTTCGTCTTGCGTCATGACTTCTAGCGTAACGACCTGCGTTGGAAACATCCTGGCTCAGACTGTTTTTCTGCTTCTGGGACTGGGGCCTCAATATACTTTGTGTTTGCCCCGTATCAATGAGACGTTGATTTGAGACACGCCATCCGCCCTCTTGTGTGCGCGTGCATATGTGGGTGCGCGCCGCACATCTCCGGGGCTAATCTCCCCCCTCCTTCTTTCCCTTCCTCTCTCTCTATCTCTCAGTGCATGCGTGTGCGTGTGTGTCTGTGTCTGTGTCTGCGTGTGTGTCTGTGCATGCGTGCGTGTATGTGTGCGCGCGCGTGTGTGTGTGTGTGTGTGTGTGTGTGTGTGTGTGTGGGGGTGTGGGTGTGGGTGTGTGTGTGTGTGTGTGTGAGCGCCGCGTGCGTGCGTGGCGTCCTCTCTTCCACCCCCCCTTTTTGTTGTTTGGGGGGGGGGGGGGGGGGGCTTGCCAGAAACCATGACTTAATCTCGGCCAGGACCTTTTGTTGTTGGGGGGAAGGGGGGGGGGGGGGGGGCGGACGGGGGAAAGCAAGGGGGACACACCTGCGGTTTGCATGATCTCCAACTTCAGGCCAAGGTGGCGCCGCCCTTTTTATAAGGGCCCTTGGCTGTGGTTATATAGTTTAGACAGTGAAGCATATCCCAACTGCACACCACGTTTCGTACACGTGGTTTTGTAACGGAGGAGGGGCGGGGATGCTGCAGGATCCAGGATTCTGGTTTGTGCAGAAATTGCAGGCCGTTCCTGCTTGATTGAGACCCAAAATGGAAACGTCCAACGGAAGGTCTCAACGTCTCCGTGCACCAGAAGAAGTCTTCTTCCTCACAGGAGTGCTCGGGAGTAACCTGGCAGGAGCCAAATGCCAGCCTTGTAAGCCACGCAAATCGACCTGTGAAAATCAAACTTCAAGCAAGAACTCACTAGATCGGCTGCTGTACTAATTATGTTTGGAGAGCAGTCACTCCTGCTGGCAAGCCTCTCGTTTTAAAGACAACTCGAATTTTATTCTCTTAGCTATGATAAGGCTGTCCATGCCAGTAGGATAGGCAGGTAAGGCCATCAATGCCATGGCCAATAGGATGAGGCAGATGAGGCCTTCCTTGCCAACAGGATAAGGCGGATGAGGCCATCCATGCCAAGAAGATAAGACAGGCAAGGCCAGCAATGCCAAGGGGATGTGGCAGGTAAGGCCTTCCATGCCAGTACGATAAGGCAGGTAAGGCCATCCATGCCAGGGCCAATAGGATGAGGCAGATGAGGCCTTCCATGCCAATAGGATAACTTATTAGTAAGTTAGTAATCATCCATTTAAGGCGGATGAGGCCTTCCATGCCAATAGGATAACTTATTAGTAATTATCCTTATAAGGCAGATGAGGCCTTCCATGCCAATAGGATAACTCAGTAAATTAGTAACTATCCTTATAAGGCGGATGAGGCCTTACATGCATGCCAACAGGATAAGGCGGATGACACCTTCCATGCCAATATTGCAACGCTTTCCACGGCCCACATGCCCAGGTCGCTGGACGGTGTTCCCCGTGTTCGTCCCCGATGCTAAGGGGTCCAGATGCAGAGCACTGTACCGCCACGTGCTGGCACGTGCGCTCATGTTCTCCAAGCACGTTGCAATTGTGCCAGGGCCAGGCTCGGCTTCCCGTAGTGCAGCGAACGTTGGAGTGATGGATGAGATATATATCCGAATCCTACACTATGCGGGTATACTTGCCATTCCTGCAGTGTACATAGAAAGATCCCACTCCTGCACTATCGCAGATCGAGAGTACTACTATTAGTACTACCACGATATAGTATACTTGCTCAACACGCATTTGTGGTGGTCTTGTTGTTAGTACTCCCACACTACTGGCACCCGGGGCAAAATATATCCTCATTCATGCTGGACTGCACTGCTTCATTGCACCTCCGCCCCCCAACCCCCCCCCCCCCAAAAAAATCAAGGTCACGTGGATTCGAATCTGGCAATCTCGGTGTCACTAAAATCTACTTTTTGAGACATTCCCCAAAGGCGGGAGACCTTTTCCTTCTAGAAGGCACTGCTTGGCGCTTGACACACTGGGCGGCAAAATGCCCCAAGGTGCTGACTTGGTATACTTGGCTACCTAGCCCGGCTAGGAGAACAGTTTCTCAGGTCCCTCCTGCGTGTGATACACTACGTAGTGTATCTACCCATGGCCATCAATTTCAGCTGCCCTGAGTCATTTGACTTGGTTGTTTGAGGCAGCATTGGTACTGGAGGCATCACGTGACGCCAAGTCTGGCTACTCAAGCACTAAGCTGAAGCATGCAATACATTTGTTACATGCTTTGTGTATACATGCTTTCTGGGCATGCGGCGTCGGAATCGCTTTTGAGACTGCGCTCCTGCTTTCATGTTAGAAGTTCTTTTACCCTTTGTTTGCAAATGCATGGGCCTCGTTTTCCAGTAAATACGTATGTGGAGTATCCTGTTTTGCAGCACTGAAATATAGCAGCACGAACTATAATGCAGTACTGACCTCGGGAAAATGCAGCTCGAGCTCGGGCTCTTCAAGAAAGCGCTCCTGCTTCATGTTGAAAGAACCTTGGAAGTTGACGCCATGATGCCCTTAAGCGGCTGGACAACTATGTTGACACGTTGACGTTGTGGAAGATTGAAAACCTTGCAAAGTCTTTGAAGAGGCGTATGAGTCTGTGTATCGAAGGGAGAGGGCCAGGCCCATTCACGGCCTGTATGCCTGTTCGACATCGACATGCTGGCAGATTGCTTTTGCATGACCGTCGCATACCATGCCCTCTCCCTGTCAGTATATACCCAACATTAAGTGTTACTATATATCAATAGAACAGTACTACTGTAGTAAATACAACAGGAACACGATGTACTGGAAGCATTATCGTAATCTTGTCGTAACAAAAGAGGTTTTTGTGTGGAGCCACGTGCCCACCCCTCAGTTCAGGCGGAGAGGGCACGCTTTGGACCCCGTTGGCTGTTGCTCTGCCATATCAGGCAAAGCTGATAGCACAATACTTTCGTCGCCATTGTTAAATGGCGGCTGGGCACCATCCACTGCCCGACGAGTTGTCTTTTGCATGCCCGCTCGAAGCGGGCGCACACGTTTATGCCAGTGACAAGCTGCTTGCTCAAACTTCGGAAGTCTCTCCCCCTCCCACTCTAGAAGACCTTTTTCGATTCCCCAGCCCCTTTGCCCCATCTCTCGCCCGCTTCCCCGCTCCCCCCCCCCCCTTCTCCCTCATCTTGGGTGGGGGTGATCCTTCCTTGCCCAACACATCAAGAAACCCCACGCTCTACCGCACAAACATGGCACCTTTTGTGAACCCCGGAAGGGGGACGAAACTGGACTTCTGGGAATACTTCGATCACTGTGCACGAGACGTTGCCCGGCGAAGAGGAAGCTCTTAACAGATCGTGGGCACGTGCGTGCGCGCGCGCGTGTGTTGTGTGTGTGTGTGTGTGGGGGGGGGGGGGGATGGGAGGAACACTTGGCGGGAAATGACAGCACATGCCAGATGTCAAAAAGACTGCCACACTGCTTTTTCCCAATTCAGCCCTGCTTTTCAGATCCAGCGCTGCTTTTCCAACCGCACCGCTTTGTCCCAATCCAGCGCTAGCATGCAAGCAGCAGGGACGTCACGTGAGGGAGGGAGGTGACGTGTTTGAGACCAGCAATTCTCACTAACAATTTCAGATTTCAGCATGTTTTAGGCATGCACGTGCACGAGGCCGTTTAAGGGCCCAAGTCGCCTTCAGAGTCGCAGCTGTCCCCAACCCCAAGCCGAAGCTGCCAGCCATTCCGCAAAGAAAACTTGCGGCCGCTTGGCTTCGTTGGAGACAAAAATGCCGGCGCCCTAATAAGAGCCATGTAATTGCATCCAAGGAACAACTCCGATCTCTCGGTCACGACCGAATGAACCTGTGGTCTAATCTGTATGCTACGACAGTATTAGCTCATGGTCACGCCAGCTCATATCCGAGGGTTTGAAACAAGGTCAGGAAACAAGGTTGGAAGATGCAAACGCCTTGAGTGGCCAGTTCCTGATTTTGCCTTGAACGCCGGAGAGAATGGCAATTGCAGTGTAGGATAAGCTTCACTTTTTTTACTAAATGCAGTGCTGGGCAGCCCAATCTGTGTCTCTCGGGACAACGGGGAGAAATTTCCGCTTCCCGATTTGCCATGAGCCCCAAGACACACGGCAGATGCAGTTCTGCCGCCCCAATCAGACTGGGCTCTCTGGCTAACAAACGGGGGCCTAACCATCGGGGCCCCCTCCCCTTACCGGTATTCACAAGACACCTTCATGTTGATATTTGCGATTGCCTAACATCCCTAGCTGCCTCTTTTTTGTTTTGCCACAGCCAGAAGTCCCTGGCTGTGTCTTTTGTATTGCCACGGCCAACGCCCCCCCCCCCCCCCCGGCCGCCACTTTTGTTTTGCCACTGCCAAAAATCCCTAGCTGCCTCTTTTACTTTGCCGCAGACAGAACTCCCCGGCCCGCCACTTTTGTTTTGACACTGCCAAAAATCCCTAGCCGCCTCTTTGTTTTGCCACAGCCAGATTCCCCCGCCGCCATTTTTGTTCTGCCACTGCCAAAAACTCACCCGTGCCAGTCCTGCTCCGCCACGGCCAGAACTGCCCAGCCGCCACTTCAACGCTCAAGAGCAAATGGATCCCCTGGCAGAGGAGGGCGGTATATATGCACCAGCGCAAGCACATGGTTCACACACTGTAAGGGAGGCACAGGGCGGCGATGAAACCCTGATGGACCAGGGTTCGAATCTCACTGCTTTATTCCGGCCCTCAAAGGCGTTTTTGTCGACTTCCCTGGCTTGGGCCCATTTCCCGGCTTCTGCCCTCCAAAGCCCTTCTTCGCTTGGCCATTCGCTGCCGCGTCCCCTTTTTCTTCGTCACCCTTGGCCTGTCATACCACCCCACACCCCGTTGCGGCCCCTTTCGTTACATTTCGCACCTCTTATCCCCTTATTCCCAATCCTGGACTTTAGTTTTCTGGAGTAGTCGGCCTGCGCTAGACAGACCTTTCTTTAACGCAAAGGCGTGCCGGTCCACAGGCCATCACACGACACTTCCGGAAGATCAAACTGGTTCTGGAAGTACGCCAACACGCATGTGGACAAATGCCCGTGCACATGCACCCGCACCGCCGCTTCCAGCCTGTGCCTGGACCTTTCATTTTTCACAACATGCTGCAAGTGTGACCCCTGTTGCCAAATGCAGGTGCCAATTGCCGCTGCCATGCAAGCATTGGAGAACTGCAAATGGAATCACGTGCGGTCAGAAATACTGTTTAAGATGAGCCTTCACTAACCCCCCCTCTCTCTCCTCAGCCCTGATCTCTCTCTCTCTCTCTCTCTCTCTCTCTCTCTCTCTTCTCTCTCTCTCTCTCTCTCTCTCTCTCTCTCTCTCTCTCTCTCTCTCTCTCTCTCTCTCTCTCTCTCGCTCTCTTTCGTGTGTGTGTGTGTGTGTGTGTGTGTGTGTGTGTGTGTGTGTGTGTGTGTGTGTGTGTGTGTGTGTGTGTGTGTGTGTGTGTGTGTGTGTGTGTGTCAAAAACTCTGTTTAAGATGAGCCTGCACTAACCCCCCCCCTCTCACCTCAGCCCTGATCTCTCTCTCTCTCTCTCTCTCTCTCTCTCTCTCTCTCTCTCTCTCTCTCTCTCTCTCTCTCCTCTCTCTCTCTCTCTCTCTCTCTCTCTCTCTCTCTCTCTCTCTCTCTCTCTCTCTCTCTCTCATGTGTGTGTGTGTGTGCGCACGCGCGCACACACACGCACACACGCACACACGCACACACACACACACACACACACACACACACCCACCCACCCACCCAGCCAGCCAGCCAGGCTGGCGCCAGGAAATATCCACAGCCTCTTCCCATCCCCTGGGCAACGTACGCTGCCCTTCTCCCCACATGCACAGAGTTGGGGCACAGACCTTGGCATCCACAGGCAGTGGGTGGGACTTGAGCTTCTCTCGAGCAGCCTCCTTGTCCACCGGGGTGCCTGCGGGAGCCTGCGGGGGTACCGAGGCTCCCCCACTAGCTTCGACGGGAGCGGGACGGTTGGCGGCCGCAGCTTCCTTCGCATCCGCTCTGCTCTCCACAGGTGTCGGCACTGGGGGAGGTACCGCGGGGGAGACCGAAGCAGGTACCGCAGGGGGTCCCGTTGGTGTCGCAGCCGCCGCTTCGGGAACGAAGGGTGGGCTGACATACTTCAGGGTCGTCACCTGTGCCTTGGCAGCGTCCAGCTGCTCCCGCAGCTGTTCCAGCAGCTCTTCTGCCTCCTGGCGAGCCTTCCTTTCCACCTCCAGTTCAGCCAGCGCACTGCCCCCCACCCCCACCCCCTCTCCTAGTGAGTGCCACAGCATGTAATCACCCACTTACATACTAGGAAAGCGGGAGTGGGGGTCTATCGCATGACACACCGCAAGCCTGCTTTTACCGGAGACATGCGGAGGATGGGGGGGGGGGGAGAAAGGAGGAAAAATAGGTGGGGGGGGGGAGAGAGAGAGAGAGAGAGAGAGAGAGAGAGAGAGAGAGAGAGAGAGAGAGAGAGAGAGAGAGAGAGAGAGAGAGAGAGAGAGAGAGAGAGAGAGAGAGAGAGAGAGAGAGAGAGAGAGATAGAGCACGTTCGCACATACAGTACATCCCCGGTTTCCCTTTCTTTAATGTGTTTCGTTTATAACTCCCTTTCTTCAGTGCATGTGTGCAACAGTGACTGCAAGGGAGCTCACAGGGTCCACCCGTTGTCTTTATTTTGGGGGGTGGGGG
>KV908365.1:100000-102500 GCA_002005505.1 Botryococcus braunii
GAGCGCGCGCATGCATTAATACATGCATGCAAACACACTTGTATCCTCCTAAATGGTAGTGGATTGTCACACATATCTGCCCATCAACAGCAACAGCAGCAGCAGCAACAACACTGCTGCGTAAGGAGAACACACACACACACACACACACACACACACACACACACACACACACACACACACACCACACACACAGAGACACAGAGAGACACAGAGAGGGGGGAGAGAGAAAGAGAGAGAGAGAGAGAGGGGGGGGGGGGAGGGAGGGAGGGAGAGGAGAGAGAGAGAGAGGAGAGAGAGAGAGAGAGAGAGAGAGAGAGAGAGAGAGAGAGAGAGAGAGAGAGAGAGAGAGAGAGAGAGAGAGAGAGAGAGAGAGAGAGAGAGATAGAGAGAGAGAGAGAGATAGAGAGAGATCATCGTAAAACTGCCAGCAACAAAGCAGGGGAGGGGGTGGGGAGGGAGGGGCAAGCACCTGCGCTTTGAGCTGATCGAGGCTGGAGCCCTGGGCCTGGAGGCGCTGGCTGAGGACGGCCTCCACCTCCTCCTTCTCCTTGCGCGTCAACGCCCACAGGCCCAGCGCTGCTCCCGCTGCCACCACCCCCATCCCATTCTGCGCCCCCCCACCTCTCCATGTTTACCACCCCCATCCCATAACCCATGTGTTCACCACCCCCATCCCGTTCTGCGCAACCACACATCTCCATGTTTACCACCCCCATCCCATTCTGCGCACCCACGCCTCTCCATGTGCACCACCCCTATCCCATTCTGCGCCCCCGCACCTCTCCATGTTCACCACCCCTATCCCATTCTGCGACCCCGCACCTCTCCATGTCTACCAGCCCATCCCATTCTGCGCCCCCCCCCCACCTCTCTATGTCTACAAGCCCATCCCATTCTGCGACCCCATGCCTCTCCATGTGCACCACCCCTATCCCACTCTGCGCCCCACACTTCTCCATGTTTCATCCCATTCTGCACCCCAGACCTCTCCATGTTTACGACCCCTTTCCATGCTGCACCCCACACCTTTTCATCTTTGACTGGCCTGGCCCTCCAGAGTGCGCATGCGTGCACAGATGCCCGCGCGCACGCACATTCTCTCTCTCTCTCTCTTCTCTCTCTCTCTCTCTCTCTCTCTCTCTCTCTCTCTCTCTCTCTCTCTCTCTCTCTCTCTCTCTCTCTCTCTCTCTCTCTCTCTCTCTCTCTCTCTCTTCTCTCTCTCTCTCTCTCTCTCTCTCTCTTCTCTCTCTCCCTCCCCCCCCCCTACCCCCCCTCTTTCTCTCTATCTCTCCCTCCCTCCCCTTTGCACGCACGTGTGCGAAGACACACAAACTCTCAAAACACACACACACACACACACACACACACCACACACACACACACACACACACACACACACACACACACACACACACACACACACACACACACACAGTCACAGAGCACAAACGCCGCCTCCGCCACCCCATCACAAAAACTCACCTACATGCATGACCCCCCGTCTAAGGCCTTACCCTTCCACCCCCCCCCCCCCGGCCCAGGCTTTCACATCCTATACACGCTACGAACCCAGCACACCTTTCTACTACTTGACATACACCACATGCTTTGTTTCACCGGCTTCCCAACCCAATTCCAGCTGCCCATTCCATCTCTCCCTTACCATCTCCGCTGATTTCCCGCCCCACTTCACCCAGCCCATTCGCATTTCCCGACCCTTCTTTCCCCGCTTCTGCAACTTGCCGCCCCACTCTGTCCCACCCACTGCACTCCTGACCGTTCTTCCGCTATCTATGACTTGCTGCCACACTCCATCATGCCCATCGTGTTCCCCACCCTTCTTCCTACTCTTCTATGACTTGCCCCCACACTCTGTACTGCCCTTTGCATTCCCCACCCCACCTTTCTTCCACGCTTCTTTGACTTGCCGCCACCCTCTGTCCCGCGCGACGCCTTTCTGACGAATCTTTCAGATTCTTCCATCCCCTCTACCCTTCTGGCAAGTCTTTCAGATTCTTCCATCCCCTCTACCATTCTGCATCCCGTCACATGCGGCGGAGCAACACAGCGTCTGCTTCACCTTGAAAAACTGTACCTTGCCTTGACGTCACAACGCGCTCCCAGCATTGCCTAATCAGCCAACAGGATTGTATCCCATCTCACTGCCGCGTACCCTAATCAGGCAACATGGATATATCCTATCACGCTACATCAGGCCCCCTAGAGTAGCCTAATCAGTCAGTAGGCATACATCCTATCACGCTGCAGCAGGCTCCCCAGCGTAGCCTAATCAGGCAAGAGGGATATATCCTATCCCACTGAAGCAGGCCCCTAGTGTAGCCTAAGCAGTAAATAGGGATATATCCTATCACGCTGCACATATCCCCTTATCAGTTCCAATTCCCAGTTGTTTATCCCCTTTCCAATCCCCTTAGCCCCTTCCCTTAACTCCTTCACAGTTCACATACCCCCTCCTGCTATCCCCTTCGTAGTTCCC
>KV908365.1:107500-115000 GCA_002005505.1 Botryococcus braunii
CTACAAACACTCACATAGAGTGAGTTCTAAAACCTACCTTATCGTCACTGTCCACTAGTGTAAGCGAGTACTCAAACAGGCTTGTTCGTGAAAAATTGTAATCCTTGTCAGAAACACTCGAGGTATAACTTAAGATTATATCGATATAAAACATGTGGCAGCGCCCTGCATTACGTATACAGTTTACCCCTCAACAACATTATCAGCCGCGTCTGCCCGCGCATGCATTGAAGCCTATATAGGATATCCGTGGCTGAACCTTCGGTCGGGTGAGTTCAAACCTGCTCGATTGCTGCTCATGACAACTGCAAGCATCATGACAAACGTTGTAAGCAGCTTAATTGTAAGCAGCTTGCAAACAGCTCGCACTCGTCGTCCGAACTGTGAGGGCCGAGACTGACATACAGCTGAAATTGGTAACATGGCAATCGTGGCGATGCCCTTGGGTTTTACTGTAATGCTGGTGGAGGTGAGCCAGGTCCCCTTTCGGTCGCATCATTTCTGCATCATCCCTGCACAGTACAGCCCAAACTTTGGACGCGTCATTTCTGTTAAACTCATTTCATGCATGATTTTGGACGCAGTGGTACTGCACAAGACAGCCAGATCCTGGACCCATGATTTCAGCATCATCTATGCATGCAATCGTGAGCATGCCACTGCAATGCCGCCCTGTCCGTGCACGCGCACTTACACGTGTGCGCACAAACTCGCGCACAATTTGTCATCAGGGAGCTTTTTGCAGACAAAGGAAAGTGCCAGAATAGCTGGGACCACGGGATGCCCCCCCCCCCCCCCCCCCCGCGGGGCGGGGGGAGGAAGACAATTAAAGTGTGGGATATCTGAGAACACGGGATGCCTCCTTCCCCCCGGGAACCGCTCCTTGGCCTAACCTCCCCCCCCAGGCCTGAAGCGGGCTCTCCTCTCTGCCATCCCCCCACCCTTTCCCAAAATTATGAAGTTTTGCTTGCGCTTCAGCAGTTCGTGACTGGGAGATGCCCCCGGTGGGATTGACATCATATATATGCTTGTAGCCCCACCTGCCTTTGCTCGATGAGGAAAGGTCGGATCTATCCTAAACTGTGCTGCACGTGACAAATGTAACAGGTTGATCATTGTAGATTTGTCGAATGGTGTGCTGTTGTTTGACGTGGTTTTTAAAACCCTGGAGTTTC
This sequence comes from Botryococcus braunii, assembly GCA_002005505.1. NCBI lineage: Eukaryota > Viridiplantae > Chlorophyta > Trebouxiophyceae > Botryococcus > Botryococcus braunii. The sequence continues at coordinate 108,676 of KV908365.1, forward strand.
AGAAGCAGGCTTAAGAAGCTTCCGGAAGCGAATTCTCTGCCTTTGAGAGTTGGAGAGGCCAATCAAGACTTCAGTTTGCACAAATGTCTTGTGCTTATCACTTAGCTCTTGGATCGCATTGCGTTTGCGTATTCCGTCGCTTCTTCACCTTTTTTACCTCCACCAGGGCTGGAATTCTGAGGTCTGTGCGTGTTTGTTGTTGTTGACTCTTTTGAAATGAAGGATCATGGTTGTAATCCTTGGCACATGGCCAAGTACATACATACTTGCCCAGGGATTCGGCTCTGCATTGAGATGTGTTTCATGATCATCCCTTCCGCCTCTCCTTTAAATGCTGTGGCATAGGCCCAGAGACGATCATGTCGACATGTCGTCATGCCAGCCAGGGAGGCCTGCAGTTCCCAAAACAGAGCAGCGCGCTGTCAGGCTTCCTCTGCTGAAGGTTTAACAGTTCAGGCCTCAAACTTCACAGAAGCAGGGATCCCAGGTGTCTTTCTTTCTTGTTCTTGTGGGGTAGGTGACGAGCGGGCCTGTGGTGACTGACTGCCTTTGGTGTCCTGAGTAGGTACTGACCTTGGGTACCACGGTCTGGGACCCCGGTCGCCCGGAGGGCGCCGGCCTGCATCGGTCTCGACGAGAGTCAGATCCAACTTCAAAGCACGTATGACAGGTGGCCCTAACTTTCCCGGAGGAAGTGCTGCCGTTTGAAACACCTTACAAGGCAAACTGCTTGACTTGCGACGAACGGCGTCCGTATATAGGTTGCGTGGCTCAGAATTGGAAACTGTAGAGAGACCCTCAGGGGTCCTATTTCCAAGTCATTTGTGATCAGTTCAAATTGCGACCATTCTACAGTGTGTCAAGTCTGACTGTAATGCGTATGAATGAGAGTCAGAGATCATCTAGGCAGGGGGTCTGCCGCTATGGCGTCGGGTGCCTAAGGTGTTTAACGAACCGTGGCGCCGACTTAATGGCTGGGACATCCGCAGTATGAAGGGTTGCCTTCATCTAGGTCCCGTGGCTCAATTATCCGTTTTCCCGGTCAAAAACGAGGCGGCCTGTGGAACATCGTGCAGGCTAGCAGCTGGCCGGCCGTGCTTCCATCACGTACTACATCGCAAACGGCGCCAGCAGTTTTCATGCCAATCACTGTCAGAGGCCCATTACTCAGCACATACTTTCAAGTATAAGGAAGCAAACGCGGTCGGTTCAGTTGTTGCAAGGCACGGAGAAACGAGTGCAAGCTCAAGGCCAAACGACCAAGGGGAAGGCAAAGTTCCGAAAGACGGACCAAGTGCTGCCAGGTCTGAAAACAGAAACTTAAAACGGCCAACAGGGGTTGGTGAAGGGGCACCACGGCTTACCAGAGCAGATACAGGCCCCGGCAGAGGTACAAGGAATAAACAAGCTGATGGGCCTCAAAGACAGCTGCAAAAGGAGGATGGTCTGATTGTTGTGGAGGGGCACAATGATAAAACGGCAGTACAGAAGGCCGTCAATGCAAAGGTGAATCAAGTGTAATAACTCCTCACATGTTCAATGCTCTGTCCCCACGTACTTTGCTACAAAGGCCAAGTTCATGGAGTTAACTCTCACTTTACCGGCCAACATGTTTGCTTTTTCACTGTCCTTCCTAACAGTAAATGCATGTGCATTGCTCGTGTGCGCGCGCGCGCACGCACGCACGCACGCACGCACACACACACACACACACACACACACACACACACACACACACACACACACACACACACACACACACGCACGCACACACACACACACACACACATATACATGCAAGTCTCTCTCTCTCTCTCTCTCTCTCTCTCTCTCTCTCTCTCTCTCTCTCTCTCTCTCTCTCTCTCTCTCTCTCTCTCTCTCTCTCTCTCTCCCTCTCTCCCTCCCTCCCTCCCCCCCCCCACTCCCCCCACCCGTCTCTCCCCCCCCTTTTCCCGAAGTTAAGCCTTAAGGCACATGTTCTAGCACCTAGCACCCATTCTGTCAGCACCCAGCAGCTAGAAAGAGTGTCTGTGCAATTTCAGGCCAATGCTCTCGATCACTCCTTGCGCTGGGAAACTGCGGAGACTTTTGTTGATACAAAAAAGTGTTTTCCAGAAGGTTATCTAGAAGGGCATTTTTAGCAGGGCCTCCATCATTGGAGCTACTCACAACCTCTGAGGCTTGCAGCTGGGGCCTTCTTCTCCCGTCATTCACTGCCCAGGGTTGCAGGAAACAGGGAGCTGCTGTTTGTTTTTACCCAGCGATTGGTTCTTGTTGGCAAACAGATTCATCAAGGGCTTCTTTCTGGGAAACGATTGGTTCATCGGGTGGTGTCGTGACCGGTTGTAACTCCATCTTATCTGAACAATTTTGACAAGGCATTCTGCCTGGGCCGACAAAGGCCGAGCCGGGGCTTTTCCTGGGAGGAGGTTCCAATGAGGGCTTTTTCCTGCGGAAGAAGCTCCAATATGGGGTTCTTCCTAGAGAGAGGTTTCCAACAAGAGATTTCCAATATGGGGTTCATGGAAAAAGTTCCAAGAAGGGCTTCTGCTTGGAAGAAGTGAGTTCCAAACAGAACTCTTTCTTGGAAGAAGTGAGTTTTGCCAAGGGCTATTTCGTGCAAATAGGGTCCCAACAAGGGTTTCTTCCTATGGAACGATTCCGAAGTGGGCCTTTTCAAGCGAAAGCTTCACAAGCAAGGGTTTCTTCCTTGGGGGATCACATATGAACACAAGCTCCCTCCTTGACAGAAGTTCAAAGAAGGTTCGGAAAATGCTCTTCGTTTGATAACATGGAAACACGTATGAACACAAGCTCCCTCCTTGACAGAAGTTCAAAGAAGGTTCGGAAAATGCTCTTCGTTTGATAACATGGAAACAAGGGCTTTTTCACGGGATCAGAAAACTGATCAAGGACGTGCTTCCCCTTGGAGCCGCGGTTTTTATTTTAGACAAGGGCTCCTTCAATGGAAAACTTTTCAAGAGAAGGGGCACCTTCAAGCTTCTTCCTGTGAAAGCAGTCGAGTCCAGAGACCGGATGGCAATGTACCCAAGGCCTTGTTCCCAGCAAAAGGGTGTGAGGGGGACGGACAGGTGTTTGTGCTGGGGAGCGCTACCAAAACGAGGGACCCCTTTCTTGTGCTCGAGCTGGAGCAGGCTGCCTCTCGCTTTCCATACGCTGTACTGCTTCTGGATCCTGGTACGGCCAGGGATGTGATTGTGCTGCTTCTGGAACCTGGTTATACCAGCCGCAGGCCAGAGTAAGGTCGTTGTGTGAGCCGAGTGATGTACTTGTACTGCTTTTGGATCCCAGTAAGAGCAGGCGCAGGCGGGTGTGATGTCATGTGAGGCAAGTTATGTACCTGTACTGCTTTTGGATCCTGGTAAGTGCAGCCGCAGAGAGTGCGAGGTCGTTGTGTGAGCAGAGGGATGTAGTTGTACTGCTTCCGGATCCCAGGTAAACGCAACCCAAGCCGAAAGTGAGGTGCCCAACACAACGGATCCGGACTGCTTTGGGGTTTACACACGCGGGCGCGTGCGTGGGCGCGCACACACACACACACACACACACACACACACACACACACACACACACACACACACACACACACACACACACACACACACACAGACACACACACACACACACTAACTCACTCACTCAGAGACACACATTAACCGCTCTTCTCTTACCCCACCTCTCTGTTTCTCTCTCACTCACGCTCACTCTCACACACACACACACACACACACACACACACACACACACACATACACACCCACACACACACAACTTCGTATGTGTGTGTGTGTATGCGCACTCACTCAAACCGTTCCGGTACACATATCCACACAGCTTTGGTGCGAATTGGTAGGAACTGAAATTGTGGGCTGGTTGGGGCATGCGATGCGCAGACCAGGCAGGCAAGAACGCCCGGTTTGAGCTGCACGCTCTTCTTGCAAAAAGCACTCCTGTGCGGCATGCCTTTGTGCCGGCCCGACTCGCTTCAGCAGCCTCCTCAACGAAGTAGGCTCCCCTCCCACAGAGAGGGAGAGGGAGGGAGGGTGGGGGAAGAGGGGGGGAAGGGAGGGGAGGGGAGGGAGGGAGGGAGGGAGGGACAGAGCGAGGGAGGGGGGGGGGGAGGGAGGGAGGGAGGGAGGGAGAGAGAGGGGGGGGGGGACTCCCCCCGGCAGTTCCCCCCATTCCTCCCGGCCTCCCCCCGGGGGAGGCAACCAGCCAGGTTTAGCAGACATGGGGCGCAGTGACTAATGTCAATGCTTCTTGCAGTGAGCCGTGTGGCACTCTGACTGATGACAATGGCATGTGCAGTGGGCCATGTGGCAGAGTGACTACTTACATTGGCACGTGCAGTGAGCATGTTGCAAAAATTCTAATGACAACAGCATGTGCAGTGAGCCATGTGGCAGAGGACAAATGATTATGCCATATGCAATGAGCGATGTCGCAAAAATGGCTGTTTACAATGTCATGTGCAGTGAGCCGTCTCGCAAAATGAATAATGACAATGTTATTTGTAATGAGGAATGTGGCATTATGACTGATGACAGTGCCATGTGGCACTCTGACTAATAACGCTGCCATGGGCATCGGGGCCAGGTGGCATGATGAAAACAACGTCGGAATTGAGCATGCGTCTCCCGACGCCATCAGGTGCTCCCTCCCGTCCCTCTCTTTCCTCCGCTTCTCCCACCACTTCCCCCATCCGTTCCTGTCGTCTCCTCTCCGTTTCCCGGTGCCAGCTCCAAACGCTGCCACGGTCTTCTTCGTCTCATTCGTCCACATCAGAGGCCCAGCCGCTTGCGAGCGGTGCCACGTCATCATCTCATGCGCCCACATGGCCGGCCAGCGGCATTTGAGGAGGCGCCATGTCATCATCTCAATGGTTCAAGTGGCAGGCCAGCGACCCCTGATGTTTTGCCATGTCATCATCTCTTCGGTCCACATGGCAGGCCAGCGGCCCGTGAGGGCCTCGTCACGGGCCGCTGGCCTGCCATGTGGCCTGCCATGAGGCACCACGTCGACTCATTGTCAGTGTGGCAGGCCAGCGATAGATGAGAAAGCACAACGTCACCTTCTCATGCGTCCACATGGCAGGCCAGCGACTCGTGAGGAGGCACCACATCATTAGCATCATCATCTGTTTTCTCCACAAGGCAAACCAACGGCACACTTCCCGGCTTGAGCAGCCAAATTTCCCAGCTTGAGCAGCCAAATTTCCCAGCTTGAGCAGTCACATTTCTCAGTTTGACGGGTAATTTATCAGAGCAGTGAAGTGATGCCAGGGGCCCTTTGGGGGATGATCTGACACGGAGGTTTTCCCCAATGGAGGGTAGACTTCCATGTTTTGTTTTACAGCTGTAGGTTCGGTGAGGAGGGTTGTATGTGTGTGATTTCCTTCTATTGTAATTTTAGATTTTCGAGGAAATGATCTGACGGGGAAATGTGGAGGGGGGCATCTGCAGAGGGGCCTTGAAGGATGCGAGGGGCCCTTTGGGGGAGGGTGTGAGGGGGGAAGGCGGCATCGCGTCGTGGGATGAGGCGGCCCTCAAGCAGAGAGAGGCTGACATCAAGCCCGCCTTGGAGGAGCGCGGCCTTATCGCCTCCTTCACTGATGCGGCAAAGGTCTGGACCCCCCTCTCCCCCCCCCTTCTCTCTCTCTCTCTCTCTCTCTCCTCTCTCTCTCTCTCTCTCTCTCCTCTCTCTCTCTCTCTCTCTCTCTCTCTCTCTCTCTCTCTCTCTCTCTCTCTCTCTGTGTGTGTGTGTGTGTGTGTGTGTGTGTGTGTGTGTGTGTGTGTGTGTGTGTGTGTGTGTGAAGGGGAGGCTCCCATATTGTTGTGGCCTAAGTGTGGGATTGTGCTATGAGCAGGGTCAAGAAGTGTTGCGGACTCTTGTGTGTGAAGAGCTGGGCATCGGCAAGTGCACGGGCAAGCAATTGCTGAGGGCTATCAGCCTGTTTAATTTCTCAATGGCGGAGGTTGATGCTGCGATTTCCAGCGCACAGAAACGAAGTATCGATCGGTCCAATTTGTCTGGGGAATCGAATCTGCCACTATAGGCATGGCCTACAGCTGGTGTGTCACAGTGACCCACCCTTCCACAGCTCGAAACGCGTGCTTAGAGTGCGCATTTTTGCGTTCTTATGTATAAGGATTCCTTTCACTGTGACGAGCCAGCTCTGGTTACACCTGCATATCATTCTGGTTGTCTTCTGTGCGTCCGTATGCCTCAAACGTCCACCACAGCCTGGTGTGTGAAGACAGTGGGTCCTTGTACCTCCTTGTATGGTCAAGGGAGTACCCGGACA
>KV908365.1:129870-137370 GCA_002005505.1 Botryococcus braunii
GGCATTGAAGGTTTGAGAAAAGCCCTCCGCTCCCGAAGAGGAAAGAAGAAAAACAAACGGAATATAAGCAATCGAGCTAATACCTCTAGTTAGCGAGACCAGAACTGGGAAATGCATATGCCCTTCGCAAAAGGAGTGGTGGCAGATAGCACGGGCATATGCAAGGGCCAGTAGGGCTGGAGGAGGTATCTGGTTCAAATCCAGGCTGCATATATGCAAAACGCAATCCGGTTTTCTCGGTGACACACACACACACACACACACACACACACACACACACAGACACACACACACACACATACACACAAACACACACACACACACACACACACGCACGCGCACACACACATACACACACGCACACACATAAAACACACACCACACACACACAACACACAGACAGACAGACACACACACACAGACAGACAGAGAGAGAGCGAGAGAGAGAGACAGAGAGAGGGGGGGGAGAGAGAGAGGGAGAGGGACAGAGAGAGAGAGAGAGAGAGAGAGAGAGAGAGAGAGAGAGAGAGAGAGAGAGAGAGAGAGAGAGAGAGAGAGAGAGAGAGAGAGAGAGAGTAAGCTCGCTCGCTCGCTCGCGCGTGGGCGCACGCAAGCGAGCGCCTACGCACATGTGCCCGTGCGAATGCGATGAGGAAAACGAGCAGACAGGGACCGGACCTGGCAACATTGCCTCGGATAGCATGCAGGTCAGCAAGAGTGTGCAGCGCAAAGTGGTCTACTGGGCAGCCGGCCTTCAACTTTTCCCGAAAGGCCTGCTCGGCTCCCTCCACGTCGCCTGCGGCTCGATACGCTTTGATGAGCGTGTTCCAGGCCATTGTCCAGGCCTCCTCGTCCGTCTGAGCGCCCCACGCCCTTCTCAACTCTCTGTTGGATGCGCTAACCGAAACCCTTTTTTTTTTTTTTTTTTCGGCCCCTCCCCCTATCCCTCCTCCTTGCCCCATCCATCCATCCACCCCCCCCCCTCCCTCTCTCTCTCTCTCTCTCTCTCTCTCTCTCTCTCTCTCTCTCTCTCTCTCTCTCTCTCTCTCTCTCTCTCTCTCTCTCTCTCTCCTCTCTCTCTCTCTCCTCCTCTCTCCCCCTCCCCCCCCCCCCTCTCCCCCTAAAACAATTAATAAATTGAAGAGAAAGGATTAGAATAAGTTTTACCAAATCCTGTGAAATTGTTTCTAAAACATCAATTCACCCCCCCTAAAACTAGTTTCCTAAATACTAATCTCAAAATCCCTCAGGTTTGCAGCCTCAACCATCACAGCCCGATGACCTTGTTCTACGGTGGATCTACCTCTACCATAATTTCACCCAATCCCTGGTCTAGGACCTCGTTCCAGTGACATACTCCCCAGTTGGGAGCAAAATGCCCTGGGATCGATTCCCCGGAGTCCTTCAAGATGGACCACTATGAAGTCCTATTTTTGCAAGGCAGCAAAAGAGAGCTCTGACAGACAGAGGGGAACAATGGCGAACCCCTGGCTTCTGCATACCAACATGTGGGTTACATGGTTAGCGGATAGGATATGCTTCACCACTTTTATTTGCTTGAAAATGCAGAACTGTGCTTCACAGTTAGGATATGCTTCGCCACTTTTCAGTTAAAATGGAGACGAGTGGTTTGCGTTTAAGCTGTGCTTCACCACTTCTCATATAAAGATGGACAACCGTGGTTCACGTTTATTATATGCTTCACCACGTTTCAGTTACATTGGACAATCCTGGTCCACAGTCAGGACATGCTTCGTCACTTTTCAGTTAAAAATGGACAACGATGGTTCACGGTTGGGATATGCTTCAACACTTTTCATTCAAAACCGAGAACTGTGGTTCACTGTCACGGTATACTCTGCCACTTACTTTAAAAAAAAAAAAAAAAAAAAAAAAAAAAAAAAAAAAAAAAAAAAAAAAACCAAACAGTAAAAATGGAGATTCGTGGGGAGGGAGGGGCGCACCACCCCGCTCTCCTTCATGTGCTTCAGCACCTGGGTCGCCTTCTCCGTCATCCCTCTGACTGCATAGGCGTTCAACAAGAGCACGTAGCTTGCGGGGGTGCGCCGCACGCCTTTCTCCGCCATTTCATCAAACACTTGCTGCGCCTCCCCCCTCAAACTAAGGAAAAAAAAATGACAACAAAAAACAAAAAAAAAAAAAGGCTTTCATTGCGACAAAACAGGATGTCTTTCGTGCTCCTTTCCCCCCCCCCCCCAAAAGAAAAAACACCGCGGGGGCGGGGGGGGGGGGAGATGTGCATGGGGTGGGAAGGGGGTGGCAGGCGTGGGTGGGTAGATGGGTGAGGGGTAAACCCCCTGTGGATCCTCTCCAGATTGGGGTTGGACACGAGCGGGAGGGGGCGTCTTTCAGTCAGGATCCTACAAAGAGGCGCCCTACTGCCATCACGGCACCGGGAACTCCCGCGAGATCGCATTTCAGCCCGAAATCTATCACGATCGGGACTTTCCGGACTCGAAAGGAAGAAATTTGCGCTGAAAATCCACACAAATTCGACCTTGCGTGACTTCCCAATGACACCCAGCAGAATCGTATCCGCAAGATGGCCAGAAAATGAGATCACAGAGGCAGGCATGGGTGGGGAAGTAATGAGTAATGTTTGAGGGAGTGCATAACTGGAGTCAATTGGTAATAGTGAGTAATAAGTAATAATGAGTATAATTCTTCGTACTGAATAATGAGTATAATGAGTAATGATGAGTATAATAAGTAATGAGTAATAAGTAATGAGTAATGTTTGAGGGAGGGCATAGCTGGAGTCAATAGAAGCGTTCAAACAATGAGCTGCTGAACACATATCTGGAGTGATACGCAAATCTCTTTATTTCTCTTTTATGCATGAATGTGCGCGGTCGGTGGCCCGTGGCTTGAACGGGAAAAGGCGAGATGGGGCGGGGGAGGGGGAGAGGGGCTGGACGCAATGAAAAACGGCATGAAAGGTCACATCACAGGATTCTCTTTCAGTTCTCTGATTTTTATAATTTTCATCTTCCTCTCCATAAGAAAAAAGAAGGAATTTTTAATAAAAAGAACACACGAAAGAATGCATGAAAGGAGTTATTCTGGATGACAGATGAAGATACTCGTATTGACCGCAGAAAAAAAAGAGCAGAGTGGGAGGGCAGGAACTGAGAAAAGAAGTAGGGATGAGTAAAGGAGTGCAAAGAATCGAGTGATTCGAGGGATCAGTTATGAAATGAAGAATCGAATGATCAATGACTCGGCTGAACATCACACAACCCCCGAATCTCACCGCTGACTATCTTCCGACACGTGCGAGAAAGCAACGCGTACGAGAAAGCGCCCGCGCAATATTACGAGACATGCGAGAAAGCACACGTGCCAGAAAGCGTGCCTGGCCAAAGTCGGGACGGCGGTAGCTGGCGCACACATGCAACATTGCATTGTAGATGTAAGGAGACAGAGTCCCATGCACTTCCTGAGCCCCCTTGAGCGCCAGAAAGCTCCGAGACATGACTCCCTGAGCTCTCGCGGTGACGCACAAAGCCAAGATAAAGTTCGTGTAGTCGTCCTCGCTCGGGGTCATGCCCGCCTGACGCATTTCTCTCAAGCAGATGTCCATTCTCTGCGGTTCCCCGCGCAGCACGTGTTTCACGTCTCCACCCCGCCCACTCTTCCCATGCACGCTCCGGCAGGGCCGTGGACACACACACACACACGCACACACACACACACACACACACACACACACACACACACACACACACACAGAGAGAGAGAGAGAGAGAGAGAGAGAGAGAGAGAGAGAGAGAGAGAGAGAGAGAGAGAGAGAGAGAGAGAGACGCACACACACACACACACACACACACACACACACACACACACACACACACACACACACACACACACACATGGAGGGCCAGATGTGGGAAACCAGCCCCGTGTATGCAGGTTTGCTGTCCCCTGCAAGCAGAATTTGCTGAGCAACAGGTCAGATAGGCGTTCATCCCTCTATGAACGCAGCCAAGGTGGCACGCACGCACACACACACACACACACACACACACACACACACACACACACACACACACACACACACACACACACACACACACACACACACAGAGGGAGAGAGACAGAGAGAAAGAGAGGAAGGGGGGGGGTGGGGACATGCTGGTATCTTCAGCATGCAGTCCTGCGCTCAGGGACCCGGGGGGGGGGGGGGGAGCTCACATCCACATCCCCGAGGCTGCGGTACCAAACCAGCAGTGTACTGTACGCATGATGCAGGCTGGGAACGCCCTCCTCCAGGCCCTGTCGGATCCAGCCATGCAACTCCCCAGGTGACGAGGCCACTGAGCACAGCGCAACCTCCAGGGCCGAGGGCAGCCTTACCCCCGCAGACTTCCACGAGAACATTCCCCCCCAGGCCTGCCCCTGATGCATAGCCTCCATCTCTTCTGGCGTCAGGTCCCTGTCGAGGTCAGCCCGAAGTGCCGTCGGCTCATTGGATGCTGAGCTTGAGCTGATTGAAGCCATGGTCCCTAGGGTGCCGCTGGTTGAAGCCATGGTCCCTGGGGTACCGCTGGTCGAAGGCATGGTCCCTAGGGTACCGCCAGTATTGTCTTGGTCAGAGGGGGAGGGCCTGCTCCCGGAGTCGTGGTTAGGGAGCAAAGGGAGCAAGGCCCTGCTGTCTGGTAGGGTACCGGCAGAGGGTTGAGGCGACTGTGGTGCCGCAGAGGGCCGCGGGTTGGCGGGGCCCGGCGGGTGGAGCGCCTTCCAGGTGGGGAGGAATGCGGCACGCTGCGCGATGTACCGCAGACCCCGCGGCAGGCCTCTGTCCTCGTGCCACTGTCGTACGGCAGCCTGGACCGTTCCGGTGACACCTGGGCCAGCGGTACAATTCCAATTAACTTTCCAGAAGATCCCCTTCTATGAGCAAAAAGGAAGATGGATTGAAACAGACAAGAAGGTGGTGGAAGATGCAAAGTGTAGGGGAATGAGGGGAGAACACAGAGAGGGGGGATAAACATTACACCCACCCATGCAAAGGTTCGTTTCACCCTCTGGGCTTGTGCCCCCTTCCTCTCTCATGCCCACGCGTGTTCATCTCACTCTCAGGGCTCACAGGTACTTATGAGGTACAAACCACGGCTCACTTTAAGTCTCGATGTACAAACCATGGCTTACTGTACGCCATGAGGTACACACCGTGCCTCGCTGTCAATTACTCAAAGGTACAAACCATGGCTCGCTGTAGGTCTTAAGATACAGACAGCGGCTCACTGTGAGTCGGAGAAGTATGAAGCAGGACGCATGAAGAGAGGTAATAGTATTACTAATACACAAACCAGGGATCACTCGAGACTCTCTTTAATAGGTAATAGGATTACTAATACACAAACCAGAGATCACTCGAGACTCTCTTTAACAGGTAATAGTATTACTAATACACAAACCAGGGATCACTCGAGACTCTCTCTTCACAGTGGCCCCTCAGTAAAAAGAGATTCTTGCGTGCGTCTTAGGTGAGTGCTAGCATTTTCTAGCAGGGCGCACTGTGACTCTTCAGTGAATAGTGAGTCTAGCATGAGTCTGGAGCCAAGCATCTTCAAGCAGGGCTCGTTGTGAGTCTTCAGCCAAGCACATTTTCAACCAGGGTCACTGTGACTCTTCAGTGAAAGCCGAGTCTTAAGTGAGTGTTAGCAGTTTGAAGCAGGGCTCACTGTGAGTCTTAAGTGAGTGTTAGCAGTTTGAAGCAGGGCTCACTGTGAGTCTTAAGCCAAGCATCTATCTGTTGGACCATGTCCGGGCGGGGACTTGCATCCACTCGAACTCTTCTGCCCCTGGCCCAGCCCTTCACGGAGGGAGGGAATAATTCCGCACCCCCCTCTTCCTCCTGTACCGCCGGGGGTCCAGACAGAAGCTGCTCATGCTGAAGCTCCTGCCTCACCCCCTCATCATCTGGGTCCCTGCCGCCAACCATTCTCCCGGCCATTCACCGAACCTTTCAGCGTATCATGCACAGATTAAAAATCCAGACAGTACATTGCAGTGAGGTGGACAGGGTTCCTGCTTACATGTCTCTAAGGAATGCTCCTGCCTCAACTTGAAGAAATATGTAAACCTCTGTTGCCAAGCATGCTGACCCATTCCTAGGCCCCTGCTTCCTGGATGGTGCATAAGCAAGGGGAGTCTATATATATTGCCATTGGGGCCCTCCTATGTCCTCAATCACCCAAGTCCGGGTGACATGCCTGCAGGTCATCACGGTATACAGCTAAAATTTTGACTTGGGGGGCACGATTACCCCTGCTATGTAATTGTGTCGAGTCCCCCTTCCCACTTACATAGGGCAACCCCGGCAAGCCACAGCAGTTAGCCACAAACGTCCCAGAACTCCAGGGACAGACAGCGCCACGACTGGGCTTTGCAGCCCACTTAAATTAGTGACAAGGAGTTGGGTTTCATCTGGCTTGCGGCATTCGCGAGGCATTCCTGGCCGAAACCCGCGACGTTGGGGCCAGCAAGGCCGTGCGTGTGGAAGGGGGGCTCACGCTAAGGAAGCCTTCGGAGGGCAGAATTGAATGCTTCGACTGATTTGGAAGGTTGCTGCTAAGCGTGCATGCGCCAGGAAAGATGCACAAAGACGTCGGGATTGAAGGACGGCACTCAAGAAGGCCATGCCCCACGGTTAAGATCCCGTGCCTCTGCAAGGTACTAGGACTCGAGGAGAGGTAAATTTCAAATATCAAATTTTCTGACGCTCGAAAACCCGACATGAGTGCAATCAGCAAGACTTTTCGTGAACCATTATGTCTTGTACATCTGAGACACGAACGAGTTGAAAAACTTTGGCCTGCACTCAAAGTTTTTGAAATTAGAAAGCTATCTTTGATCACAATATTTTTTGAAAGGAACCTCCAATGTAATGTTTGATTTGGACAGTATGTGAGGCATTTCGCAGGATCGACGTGGCTGCGGTACTGTTATCAGTTGACAACCGACAAGTACCGCAGCCGCCGCAAGTGGACATCAATATTGTCGCTCAGTATGAGGAAGGAATATTTGCGCCTTGTCAGTCGCACATGCCTACAACTTTATGTATCAACCTCATCATTTGCCACGATGGCCCACTACTTGACACAGGGGAAGTTGCAGGTTTTCACTTCGATTCTGTCTGCGCGAAAGAGCGCAGCTTTGAAGCAGCAGGAGTCACCATACATATGTCCTACATCTGTATATAGAAGTGGGTCGCACATAGCTATGTTTTAAATGTATACATAGAAATGAGTTCCTCGACCACCCCGGGCTTCTATTTCTTGCCTGCTGCCATTGGTTCTCCTGTTTAGATGGCAAAGCCCTGACTGCCCCATCTATCTTGCAGATGTGTTTACACCCTCCCGCATGGACTCTAAGCAAGCATGTATGCGTGTGCGCATGCGCGAGTTCACACACACACACAAGCACATGCAATATGGTAGGTATGCAGGAGTTATGTAAGGGTATGCTTTGACA
>KV908365.1:142370-144870 GCA_002005505.1 Botryococcus braunii
AAGTACATATGGCTGAGTTGTGAACCATGTGGAAGTACGGCTATTATTTTGCGGACTAGCGGAATTCACAACTTCCTGTACGTATGCAAGATGCGTGTAACTTCCTTGGAAAGATGGCTGTGCATGCACAGGCGAAAGTGCTGGTATGGTCCGACCACCATACCATATAGATGTACATCAATATGGTATGGTATGCAGTACATGTATACAGTACCGGTGCACTAGTGTGAGCCTAGAAGGCTACACCCAGCACAATGTATGCACCCAGTACCATGCACACGTATGGCCTGACACGTGCAGGGACAGCCCCCGGACCCGGCTCTGTTTGTGCCTATGGCCGTGCTACAGTACATCATATAAGCTGACACCTCGTGACCAAAGGATGCCGGAAAGCATGTGTTGGATTGTGATAAGGATTGCATTATGACCATGCACGAGTTTTTCCCCATGTTGCAAACATGTAAGCATGTAATCTACATGGGCCGTAGAGGCTCTTGTGAGACTTTCACGCCTGATTTTCTGCTTCAGAGCCCAAGGGACGCGACATGCCAATACACCAAGGGCCGAGATTCGGGTGGGTTTTGCTTGCCGGCTTACGAATCTCGGCCCTTGGTGTATTGGCATGTGCAGTCGATCGCACCTTTGCCCCTTGCATATATGTCTACATGTAGGCATAGAACGGTTGCTGCGCTTCCCGCAGAGTGCTCTCTATATATAGGCGGGTCAGTTCCTACCCAACCTGACCGTACAAACACAAATGATGCTATTTCGCTTTTGCCACGTACAAACCCAAATGATGCTATATAGCGAAATATATTTCGCTTTTGCCACATACAAACCCAAATCATGCAATTTCGCTTTTGCCACGTACACAGCAAGCAATTGCTTCCTAAGTGCTGCGCGGTGACCAGAATATCTACCCCAAGGGAAACCAAACGACGCGGTGGAAATACCCTCATTCGCAACGTTGCGAATGAGGTTAACCCACAAACGCAATGACTTTGAAACCACAAACACACAAACACTATCGCCATTCACACCCAAACCTCATGTGCCCTGAACGTCACGTGTCCAGATAATATATATCGGCAGTTCTCTCTCTCTCTCTCTCTCTCTCTCTCTCTCTCTCTCTCTCTCTCTCTCTCTCTCTCTCTCTCTCTCTCTCTCTCTCTCTCTCTCTCTCTCTCTCTCTCTCTCTCCCCCCCTCCGCACACTACTGCAATCTAGGCGTTTTTACACAACATTAAATATTTTTTGCGCTGTTCTGGTTTTCCATATAATCAATCAACTTCAGAGTGAAGGGCTTACAGATTGGACACACAGCAAGAAACTGAAAACTCCCCTATGTATCTGTGTTGATCAGCCGAAAACCCAACCTCAACCCTCCCCCCCAGGGGTGGTTTTTAGGGGCCCACCCTCCCCCCCCCCCCCCCCCCCCCCCCCCCCCCCCCCCCCAAAAAAAAAAAAAGGCAACCTAGTCGCCAACTGCCTCCCAACCGGCCGAGCAATAGCCTAGCCTCACCTCAGATGCCTGGCCTCAGACGCTTAGGACACAATACCAATCCATCATGGACAAATGCGGCAGCAGCGGCGGTGGCGGCGCCGGCGTTAGTGCGCGGACTAACTTCCCGTCTAACTTCCTTCTTCCCGGACTAACTTCCCGTCTAAGTTTCGACCCGGCGCCTTCGCAACAGATTTTCCGCATCGCTTCCAAGCCAGGGTTCCTCAGTAACTTCTTCCCGACAGAGGGAGTCCACTCTGGGAGAGATACAGCTATAGGAAGAACTGGATGCGAAGTGAGAAGTTGAAGAATGTTCGATGCCAACTTCAAAAGAAGAGCAAATGTCGAGAAGCAAAAGCAACAGCTGCCACTGCCTGAGCACTGGCGTTCCGAGGTCGTCACCAATTGCTCCTGCTCAAAAGCCAACGACAAGGACAACACCTAAGGTGATACCCTCTTTAATGTGCGTGATGATTGCTGCTGGATAGTTTGCGTCTGGGTTACCTGCTGTTTGGGGTGCAGCATTGGTCGAGCACCGCTGCTCTAGCGCACAATGCGAAAACACCAAAGCGTTGATATCAAAGAAAGCCTTAATTTCATATCATTATCAATTCAGGAGAATTAGTGTTCTTAACTCTTCTGACTAATCTAAAACTACCGATCGAGACCACCTCGTGCAGTGCGGGCGGGTTGAGGCCGGAGCGAAGGTTATCATCTCTTATACCTATTCCTTGCCACAATAGTTTTGATTGTTTACTTCGAGTGTCACGAATTTACCGGCTAGCCCTGCCAGCATGGAAGGACCTCGAAGAGCTCATGGGGCGAAGCCCGTGAAAGTAAAGAAAAGACCTGTACATTGCAAGCAGAACGATCGTATGCAGAACAAATGAAAAATCAAACATGTTTATAGATATAGAGACGAGTTTGGACTGTGTGCGCAGGATGGACAGTAGCGAACGCCAACCTTTCTTTATTGGGGCCAACATCCCTTGGAGAGAG
>KV908365.1:152370-172370 GCA_002005505.1 Botryococcus braunii
GCACTTGCCTGGAGGGCCCTTAGCCAAGGATATGCGGGAATTCTTTTTTGGTGCGATCCTGCTCCTTCTGTTCACTAGGGACGATACACGAGACGCATGTATACACTTGGTACACTACATATGTATCCACATGGTACACGATGTACCGGAAGTCCAGTCTTCGAAGTCAAGTACATCTGCTACAAATCTCTGGAGTTATAATCACCGTGGTAATTGCCAGGGCGTTGAATGCTGCTGGGCACCTGCTGAAGTGCACCTTCCGAACCGGAGTGCTTAAGCTTACCACTCGGGAATATGCTCTCTTCCTCCCTTTACGATGGGAGGCCATGAAGGCCGGCTCCAAGGAGCCCTTCAACTAGCATAACTTGTCCTGCTGTCTCTGCTCCGTTCTTGTGCGAGTCTACAGTGCTCTGTGCAGTCGAGAGGGCCCGTGCACTGAAAATGTGGGTGTGTGTTTATGTGTGTGAGTGCATACTGCGCGTTGACACACGTGTGTTAACAGGACGTTCCAATTGTGAGTGCCCGTGTAGGTATCTATATTGGCCATGGACACGCAAATTCTATCTATCATGTCTGTACAAATTCTATCTATGTATAAATTCTATCTATCATGTCTGTACGGACAAACCCCACTCCGTGGAAGAGACATGTAAATGAATGTAGATGCACATGGGATTGTAGGTTTTTATTATTGCTAACTGAATATTAGAACGCTATTGCGGGCATATCCACTGAAGGGCATCCGGATGTGTAATCGGGTCCGGTTACACATTAAACTCACCATTAATTCATAATGCGGCAGCTCAATTTTTGAATGCAGTCGGACACAGTGGGTGCAGTGTAATTGCCTGCAGAGGTCTCAGCTGTTTCATTTATTTGTTGATTATGCTGATATGTCGGAACTGCCTGCACAGGTCTGTGGACCTTTGGAACACACACTACGACGGTAAGGGCACCTGGGGGGACATGCGCAATGCCATCTACCAGGTCGGATCTCAAGGCAAGACGATTACAAAGCCCGAAAACGGCAAGCTCCAAGCCCTCTCAAGCTCCAGCAATGCTTGGGTGGCAAGGTCTCGAATGTAAGACGCGACAGTAATGCAGTTCCAAATGGCACCCGCCATGTGCTCGTACGACATGTCGACTATTTTGGACTCGAATGTTTGGTCTATGCGGACACTTCATGTACATGTATGCAGTCCTTTGTAGGCTGCGGCGTCCTGCCCTCCACTGAAACCCGGGGGAGGGGTGAGGAGAGCCCTCCGCTTTCTTCGATTGAGTCGGTAAATGAGTGGTACATGCATGCCCACATTTGTGCTCTAGAGCTGGCTGCCAAGGATTTGTTTTCAACTTTGCTCCGAGTAGTCGCGGCGGGTCAGAGCTGTCTTGCACATGTCGTTTCCTAGATAGATCTATCTATACATAGTTCGCCTGTCAAGGAGTTCCCAACAGTTGTAGGAGTAACGGGATTACTCTTCCTGGTGGGTCCCATCACCAATCATTTGCAACCAGCCAGTGTTATGTATATGTATATATGTACATACCCCGGATCCGGAGCGCATCATTGCGGATTCCCAATATAGAGAAGCACATCTTTGTATCGGCTGGAAAGGGTATACATATACATGTACGTTGCATTGAAGGGCTAGCACAAGCACTGTACAGCTGTATATATATGTATGTATGTTTCATTATAGGGCTAGCAGCGCTGTAGCCAGCCCTTTACAGTGCTGCTAGCAGCACTGTGCAGTAGGGCTAGCATAAGCTATGGAACACGTTGCCGGCATGACGTCTGACGTCGGTTCGTCTTCAGTTTTTCAGATTAGATACGTCATACTGTCCCTGTAGGCAGTATACTGCCTACTCAGCTACTAGTAGCTGATTACATAATCCAGGTTGTGCCTTTATGTGTATGTTTCATTATAGGGATAGCAGCAACACTGTACAGTAGGGCTAGCATAAGCACTGGAAAACGTTGCCGGCATAACGTCCGGCTTCAGTTTTCCAGATTAGATTGTCCAGACTGTGCCTGTAGGCAGTAGTGGATTAGATGTTCCAGACTGTGCCTGTAGGCAATTGCTGGTCGAAAGTCTAAGGGTTTAGCAGGTCTCGAGAAGTCTGGAGGAGCTCCGGAGCGGATATCCGTACATGACCAGGGCATGTGTAACAGTGACTAAGCTCGGGTTTTAATCAGCTAGCATCGATCATATCAAGCGCTCGGGTCGGACCCGTGGTTTCGGGTACTTTCTGCATAAGGCCTACTGCAAGCGGTACCATATTGTAGCGTAGCTCGATGACTTGGTCCGTGGTCGGTTGCAACAATGCCTAGGACACACAGTGTAAAAAATTCGGATGATACGCCAATTAATTGGGATGTATCCGGCTGAAATTATCCGTCTTCATTACCCTTAATGCAACCATTCTAGTAGCATCCGCTTTCAAGCTTATCTGCCACATGCGATGCAACAGTTGCCCGGTTGAAGATCCTCGTAACAACTTTTTAGCATTGATGATCTTGTTTAGTCGTCGTCAGATAGCTAATAGCGCTTTCATTATATTCGCACATCGTTTCAGTCTACTGGTGGGAAGGCCCAGGGCCTAGATATTACTGCCAGGCATGTCAAGGTAACTAGGTAACTGCCAAGATTTCGACCCGTATGCATATCCAGAGCTTTTCTATCCGTTGCTCATTCCAAAGCGTAACTGACATAATCCGCTTAAAGAGGGAGCTCTGTCCTTTAACTCTGCGTATGCATACACTGCAGTTTCGCAGTTATTACTGCAGTTCTTAATCAAGATTTACACTGCAGTATGATGCACCACTGTAAGAAACCCGCTGGTATAACGCCCTGTAACGTTGCTAGTGAACAATGATCGCACTGCCTTCCCGTTGTACCATCGCTCTGGAGGATCCTCGGAACTTGTTTTCGAGCGCTGTGACAGTGTCCGTATACGCGTGCCTGCGTGCGTGTTTCTGTCTGTGTCTGTGCGTGCGTGTGTATGTGTGCGCGCGCGCACGTGTGTGTGTGTGTGTGTGTGTGTATGTGTGTGTGTGTGTGTGTGTGTGTGTGTGTGTGTGCACGTGCATGTGTGCGGGGGGGGGGGGGGAGGAAGAGAGGGGGAAGGGGGGAGAGGGAGGGAGGGAGGGAGAGAGGGAGAGAGGGAGAGAGAGAGAGAGGGAGAGAGGGAGAGAGAGAGAGAGAAGGGGGGGAGGGGGGAGGGGGAGGGGGGGGAGAGAGAGGAGGGAGGGAGGGAGAGGGGGGGGGGGAGAGAGAGAGAGAGAGAGAGAGAGAGAGAGAGAGAGAGAGAGAGAGAGAGAGAGAGAGAGAGAGAGAGAGAGAGAGAGAGAGAGAGAGAGAGGAGAGAGAGAGAGAGAGAGAGAGAGAGAGAGAGAGAGAGAGCGAGAGAGAGAGAGAGAGAGAGAGAGAGAGGAGAGAGAGAGAGAGAGAGAGAGAGGAGAGAGAGAGAGAGAGAGAGAGAGAGGGAGGGGAAGGGAGGAGGGAGGAGAGGGAGGGGTGGTGTGTGCTGAAAACTTTGAATTTATCCTGATCAGGCTCATGAGGATCTGGGTTGTGACACATGCGTGCGCAAACATGTCATATGATACGGCCCTAGCCGAAATACCCGCTAGTATCACGTAAGACACAGTGCGTTTGAAGCCTTCACGCCAGGGCTTCTGCGGATTATTACGAGGTAGGTTCTCCAGGTTCGTCCGGATCCGAAGCCCTTCGGTTCGGGAGGTGGTAAGGCAGGACCAGTGGGCCTGGACCACGCCGTAAATCGGACCCCAACAAAGTTTGGGCCCTTTTCAAGCCGATTCTGACGATCCTAGGATTCCTGTATATACGATTGGCAGCCAATCCGGGCTTCGCCCGGATCCAAATCTCGGAGTTGGCCAAGATGCTGAACCGTCTTTAAATGGTCTCGACAGCCCTCAGACTTTCCAGAAGAAGACTCAGCAGCGGATATTGTATAACAAACAGTATCTCATCCACAAAATTTGTTTCGACACAGTATCCTCATGGCTGCGTTGCGTTTTTTTGTCGGTGTCCTACTCGTCGGGTTGATGGCTTTCGGGCCTGCAATCATGACCCAAGCTGAAGCAATGATGGCTGATTCTGACTTCATATTCAACCAAGCTCTTCCAAGATCCCCAAATAACACGGTGAGCCCAGCATGTAGAGGTTTGGAGATGATGTTGATGTCGACGACATGCATGTCCGGCAAAATCGCGGAAGGATGGAGCTTAGGGTCTTTCTTAGCAAGTTGGATTGTTCAGGCTTCCTCCGGAGGAGCGTCACAGCCTCGTCAGCTGAATCAGTGGCCGGCGACGAAGGAGGTTGGGCTATCGCAGACGTACATGAAGTTGGAACCTTGCGCCTTGCGCTCTCCTCATGTTAACCCACAGGCTGGAAGTATCATGTACATCATAAAAGGTAATATGAAAGTTTTATGTTGATTTAAATTACAGTTCGTGCTAGTGAAACTGTCCGGGGATAGGACGAAGGAATGGTGGGTCCCGGTAATGGTATGTGCCCTCATGACCTTGATATATGCATCTTTTGGTTACGTATGTTAATAAAATTTTTAATATTTCTCGAGTTGACGTTTTATAGATGATTTAGCTCTCCAAGCTTTGTACAGACATTTCCACCATGTCTCTGAAAGTGTGAAGCTTCTCCCAGAATCCCTGGTTAGGGATACTTGATGCTCACAACATTAAAAAACCCATTACCTTTCCGAGTCAAGACGAACTTCTAAACAGTGCGCGGGGCTCTCTGGATGGCCAGTCGTGTGTGACTGAAAACAATCCTCCAGCTCATCAAGAGAGCCTGAAACTCCTATGTCTCCAAAACACATTGTGTGTGTGTGTGTGTGTGTGTGTGTGTGTGTGTGTGTGTGTGTGTGTGTGTGTGTGTGTGTGTGTGTGTGTGTGTGTGTGTGTTTGCGCGCGCGTGCGGGTGGGCGGTCGAGCGTGCGTGCGTGCGCGCGCGCGCGCGCGCGCGTGTGTGTGTGTGTGTGTGTGTGTGTGTGTGTGTGTGTGTGTCTGTGTGTGTGTGTGTGTGTGTGTGTGTGTGTGTGTGTGTGTGTGTGTGTGTGTGTGTGTGTGTGTGTGTGTCATCAACATCCCATAAGATTTCAAGAATGGGCAAGATGTTAGCATGGATTGTAATGAAGTGTCATTCAATGACTGAAGGTTCTGGATCAAATGGAGCCCCAAAATGGACCAGCCGTATATTCTGTTTGACCAATGTTTAAGGACAACACCTCTTTTTACTTGCTGTATCCTACCAGACCACGCAGAACCTTGACAAGACAGTACAAACTCCCTGTGACCACGAAGTATCACATCTTCCCTCTCTTGACCTCACGAACAAATGAATTATGCGCCAAGTTTCTTACGATGGGAAGTCTCTCGACCACAGTGCAATGTACTGTCAGAAAGTCTTCGATAGGCAATCTGAACTGCAAATTTGAGCTGCCCAAATCCGAACCTCAAATGTCTGGGTCTCCAGGGACACGGGTGCTGGCCGGCTTTGTGAGCGACGACCCATCCCAGCAGGTGTCTGGGGAGTTGAGCACAGGCGGCTCCGTGATCTTCCCCTTTGCTACCGTGCACTACCAACAGAATCTGGGCTGTGACGAGGCAGAGCTCCTGATCACGTACAATAGCGAGGATCCCGGGGGCAAGGTACGGATGTACTGTCCTCCCATCTGTACCTCGAAAATGTATTTGCTGTCCAGCCTCTTAGACATTTGCCCGTCTGGGTTATGTACTGCTTGAACATGTGTCCTGGTGCTGTTGTGTACTACAGGCTTCCAGTTGTACCTGCCATGGCACCTGAGGACCAATTTGTCCCTCCTAGGCATGCACAGCCCTTGTTGCAGAACACAGGGTGCCGCAATAAAGCATTGGTTCATGATGTGCATGTCTAGGTATGAACTAACAAGAACTTCTCAATTGCGTTGGCTCACACGCGCGCGCACACAACACACACAACACACACACACACACACACACACACACACACACACACACACACACACACACAACACACAACACACACACACACACACGCGCGCGGCGCGGTCACACACCAACCCATACTCTCTCTCACTCTCTCTCTCTCTCTCACTCTCTCTCTCTCTCTCTCTCTCTCTCTCTCTCTCTCTCTTCTCTCACTCTCTCTCTCCTCTCTCCCCCCTCTCTCCCCCCACTCTCTCTCTCCCCCCTCTCTCTCCCCCCACTCTCTCTCTCCCCCCACTCTCTCTCTCTCTCTCTCTCTCTCTTCTCTCTCTTCTCTCCTCTTCTCTCTCTCTCCCCTCTCTCTCTCTTCTCTCTCTTCTCTCTCCTCTCTCTCTCTCTCTCTCTCTCTCTCTTCTCTCTCTCTCTCTCTCTCTCTCTCTCTCTCTCTCTCTTCTCTCTCTCTCTCTCCTCTCTCTCTCTCTCTCTCCTCTCTCCCTCTCCCCCTCTCTCCCCCTCCCTCCTCCCCCCCCCCTCCCCACACACAGTAGTATCGCTGGACCTCTCCCGCTCCAGTACAATGTGCATTACAGCGCGGCTGTCTCACACCAAAATGGTGATCTCACTGAACCGTGGCCAACCAAGGTACCTGGCAATCTCACTGTACCGCCAAATGGCACCTCATCGTACCGGCGGGGGTCGGTCTACATGTACTGGCAGATATTGTTTGCGTCTTACCCCAGCCATCTCACGACAGATGCAGATCACATGATGGCGATGCTTGATGGGTGATGGCGATCATGTGCACGATCATTCCCGCCTGCCGATCTCAGACTCATATGGACCCTTGTCTGGCGCAGCCTGATCTCAGAGGGAGGTGGTGGTTGCTTGTACAGGTCATTGCCAAGGACCAGCTGCCTGCAGCGCTGAGCAACCTCATCCCAAGCAGCGCCCCTCTCAATGGCACAACCCCGCCCGCCTTCATTCCCCTCAGCAGCGCAGAGTGCGCGGCCCGTTGTGGCCTGCCCTCAGCGGCAACCTCTCAGAGCTCCTCCTCGGCCCCCACCACCGGACGCCGAATGCTCTAGAAATCCCGCGCAGCCCCGCGTAAGCATCCTGATGTCCAGTTTCCCGGTTTTGCCAAAATTAAGCGTAATAAGCAGTATACATTAACGGTATGAATAAGAGTGAGTAGACATCTCAATTAACCGTGATTTGCCTGATGGTGACTTGCCTGCGCGTTGTGTCCGGGATTCTGCAGATCAACAGATGCTTCTGTGCGGTTGCCAAGAGATACATTTCACCGCAGTGTCTCATGAGGGGATCACGTGGCAACTCCCAGGGAAGGCACCTGTAGGCAACTCAAGTATGGTATGGTACGGTACGGTTATGGTATGGGAAAATCACGGTTGAATAACGATACGGGAGCGTTTCTCTTCTGAGGTTCTTGTGCTGTAAGTCTAGGGCAAGGCTGCTTTCTGTACCGGGCAGACCAGAAATGCAGTGGCAAAAATGCCGTTGGCTGCGTGGTAGATCAGCAGAGGATTGTTGCCGAGCACCGTCTGCTTCACAAGTTTGTTGGAGGGGTTGGTGTCGATCGGAGATATCTGATCTGAAGTCCCAATCATGAGGGCCCCGGGGCTGCCAATTTTAAATTTCCTCAGCCCGTGCTAGGCCCAAAGCGAGCAGCTGGATAGTGGGGCCCAAAACCTTTCAACTCCTGGTACCCCCAAGTTTTTGATTTGCGGCACCCCCGACTTTTGGACTTGAAGGTACCCAGGACTGTTGGGATTTTAGTACCCAGAAGTTTTGGATTTGTGGTACCCCCGACTTTTGGATTTAAGGCAGTACCCAAAACTGTTTGGATTTCAGTACCCAGAACTTCAGCATCTGTGGTACCTGAGACCGTTGGATTCGTGTACCAACGACAATGATGGGTGCATCATTGGGTCCACGGTACCCAGGATTTTTGGATTAGAGGTACCATGGAGCTTTGGAATCATGGTACCCACAACACTCAAAACAACAGTGAAAAAACGAGATGTGGAACACGCGGGCTGATATTGTCCCTAGTAAGACCTTTGAACACAAGTACTAGATTTTCTTGGCGCGCCAGCAAGTCTTGTGGTATCTACGAACTCATGACAATCGATCAGAACTTAATGTGTGTTGTACTTCACTTAGATGAACCTGCTCGAATGCACAGCAGTTGGGAAGCAGTGGGGTCATGATCAATAACGAGTCTACGTGGCCGAAAGAGCGGGTTGAAATGCACATACAATCGGATGCATACATACAATCATATGACGTCCTCAGTAATTACTTAGGACTTAATTACTTATAAGCTCAGGCCGAGCCAGCTTCTGGTGTTTTTAGTGACTGCGGCACGCCGTAAGCTTCCCGGTAGTGGCCAAGCGTAGTGATCGCCCGTTAGTGCGATGCTGGCTAGTCAGCCAGCTAACTGCTGCAGTATGTCAATGGTAATTTTGTTTCAGTCACAGACCTTTGTACTTACATATGAGTAATTACTTTCGAATCTCCGTCATCTGTGTCAAACCGTCATCTGTGTCGACCCAGTATCGTTAATTTTTAAGATCCCATTCGCTGGACGTCGTGCCAGCTACAGGCAGCACATGTACATGACTTGTAAATTTGCAGTTATGGAGATGTACATGGCCTTGGACGCTTGAAACTTGCATCAACTCCTGCCACCGAGCCATCAAAACATCAGAACCAAATTTCAAACCGCAAGCAATTTTAAATTTGCATGAGAGGCTCGCATCTCCCAGGCCAGGCCATCTGAAAAATTACAGGGCTCCTGTGGGTTGTTAAATGGGTACACATACACACCTCGCGAGGCACAAATCCTGGTGGGCCCGCAAATGACAAAACCATTAAAAATGTGAACCTGAACGATAGCACCGGCATTTATAATTCGTGGGGTAGCCGCTCGTGGTTGCTTCCACGTCCTTAGAGTGAGATAGTATATCTAGACTGGGTTGCTCTGTCGCAAAGATTTCCAGTCAAGTAGTGGGCCCGAGGGAGTACGTTTTGCTGGCACTCATGTTACGCTGGGGGCTCAATAATAGCGTTTGAAGTAGTTTGCCAATGCTGGAATTCGAGATAGCAGACCTACCCGGACGTTTTGATATTCTGCACATGTGTACTAGTACATGTATGGATCCGCATGCGTGTGCGTGCGTGCGTGCGTGCGTGCGTGCGTGCGTGCGTGCGTGCGTGTGTGTGTGTGTGTGTGTGTGTGTGTGTGTGTGTGTGTGTGTGTGTGTGTGTGTGTGTGTGTGTGTGTGTGTGTGTGTGTGTGCTCCCCCTCCCGTCCCCCGCCCTCCACTGCAAGTGGAGTTCCCAGATGCAACAATCCATTCCTGGAGTGGTAAACCTGCCAAAGGTAGCCCATCGAGCCCCTTCACGCTCGCAACCTTTTTTATAAGATTTTAGTCCTCAGCAGCCGTACACAACGAATTCCAGCACTAGTCATGAAGTACCAGTCGTGCAAGATGTTTGTGGGGGATACTCGTCACCATCCGTATCCAAGCCGAGCTTCGGGACTTCGACACTTCCCCTGTACGATTTGGAAACTCCACGAGTGCCCATCCATCGATCGCTTCGCCCAGTTGCAAGCTAACCCGCTCACCCCAGCAAAACTGCTAGGGAAAGAGGAGTCATCCGGTGTGAACACCAGTGCCTTCCCGGCCCCTCTAGAGTGATCTAGCACACAATGCGCCCAAACCCATGCATACCGCCTCAAAGCATTGGTGATAAGATATCACCAATGGCCAGTCTTAAGGCTAGTCTCATGAGTACCAGTCAGAGTCATCCCTCCAGCCACAATGGGTGGTTCTGGACTCGTACATCCTTCCTTACTTCCCCGACTGCACATCAAAATCCCTTGCAGTACCGCTTAAAACTGGGCGATTGGAACCCGGCACAGGCATCTGCCGAGTCCAAATCTCGCGGAGACTGTTGACAGGTGTCAACCACCAGCAGGCCGCTCGCACCCTCAAGACCCGCATGTGCACAAACCACCCAAACCGGGGCACGACTTGCACAACCTTCCCAGTAGCGGGACGATGGGAAGTCCTTAACGGCTCGAGCAATGAACTCGCACACGGCGGTTGCCGAGTTGTGGGTGAGCAGAAAACCACCAATCTCCGTACATAAATACGGATGCTCGGTCACATGCATGCTCGGTCTTCAAACGACCATCGTGCAATCACGTGGCTGTCTCATGGTGCGCACGTGGCTGTCTCTTGGTTCGCTCAGATAGAGGGATCCCGGACGGCCTTTCGCTCAGATAGGAAGAACGGCTCGGCCTCTCGTCTGAGGGGTAGCATTAAGGATCTGAGGGAAGCCTTGATTAGAATCTTAGGACAAAGTTCTGGCGCACAAGCCAACGGAAGCATCAGCATGGTGCAGCCGACACCGAGAGCTCTCATAAAACATAATGAAAGCTGCAATGAGCAGCAGGCTGTGGAGAAGCCGACCTGTTATGCCTGAGCTCGAGTTTAGCCAATGACAGCGTTAGCTAGTCCTATCAGTTATGCCTGCGTCAAGCCAATGAACACCGCTAGCCAGCTCTATAGTCTTGAATTCATGTCTACTATAGTCTACTATAGTCTTGAATTCATAAATGTTCAAAGAGACGGGATGTGTATCCTCGATGCTCACGGAGGGCCTTGTGCCTCCTCTCTCCTCCTCATGAGAGACGTGTGTCACCCACTCACTCACTCACTCACTCACACACACACACACACACACACACACACACACACACACACACACACACACACACACACACACACACACACACACACTCTCTCTCTCTCTCTCTCTCTCTCTCTCTCTCTCTCTCTCTCTCTCTCTCTCTCTCTCTCTCTCTCTCTCTCTCTCTCTCTCTCTCTCTCACTCTCTCTCTCTCTTCCCCCCCTCTCCATTTCCGTCACCTGCCCTCTCCCACATACATGACTCTCCGCAGCGAAATACAGAACGGGTGGAAGAACCCCGTCCTCCTTATCAATCAGCAGCCATGACAGATTGGTCAAGCCGTTGTTGATAAAAGCTCTACTCCACAATGCCTTTTGTTAAGTACTTGTTTACATGTACACACTCGATTCCCTCAAAGCGCCTTGTCTGACTTCAGAACCGCAGGTCGGCCAAAAATGGCGGGGCAGGATGGACTCGTCCCTGGCCGCCCCAATAATCCATCCAGGTCCAGAGGATCAAATCGCTATAGGTACAGGGAATCATAGCTCTAGAACAAATCTCATGATATTTGCTCTGGATCTCTCAGGGATCAGAGATCAGACATCACAGTCAAAGATCTCCTCAGAGCTCAGAGGCGATCACACTGGAGGCGCGGCTAGGCCTACCAATGCCTCGATTTCGCTACCCCGCGGCTACCAGTGTCAGAGATCCCGAGGGCCCGAGAGCTAGCTAGGGGACCACAGGCCTATATAGGATCCACCATGATATCGACCAAATCACCCGATGTGCGTCCACCACGTGCATCCTATAGGGGAGCACAGGCCAAGACCGAATCACCGATGTGCATGAAAATCTGTGAAGTCGGCGCTGCGCCGCGCCTGATTAGGCACCCAAGGGAGCGGCAGCGCGGCGCGGCCCGCCCCGGCCTCGGCGCCCTGAGCTGGACCCGGCATTTCTGCGCACCGTCAGCATGGGTAGGATCAATCTTTACTCAAGTCATTTCTGCGCACTGTCGCATGGGCAGGATTGATACAAACCCACACACATGGCACATGGCACCAGGCACATGTCGAATGAAGGAGGGAAGGAAGGAATACGGAACACAACAAATCCATAAATACAAAACAACACACAATAACAACATCCATAAATAATATTCCATAAACACAACACAGCACACAACAGTAACATAAAGCTATAACAACATATAACAACATGTCCAATGCCCTAAGCTGGACAACTCATTCGGGTGCGGTACGGGAGGCACGGGCTTCGTTAGGCAGGGTGCAACTATAAAATTTTCGCAACAACGATTCTGAGGACACAGTAATGACAATTTATTTGTCAGGATACATTGATGATCTTGCCGCGATCATCGTTGCCGATCTCCCCGCCGATCCAGCCAGCGCAGTGGCTGGAAAGAAGACAGCAGGGCTACCTAGACCCTGCCAGTAAATCAACAAATTTGCCAAAGAGCACACTCTGCCCCCTCGAGGCGAGGGGGGGGGGGCGAAGAGGGGGGAGAGGCCGAATCTGAACCCCGCGCGGGTTTGGGTAACCACAGCGCCTGGGCCCTTCGCACGGGTTGAGCACAGCCAGATGTGTCGTGATCACATACATCAGGTCTGTATAATCTCATACAAAACTATGGTGTATCGAGGGACGTGTGTTCTCACATGAACATTCTGACACATAAAAATGCATATCATTATGTTAGGAGTAAGGCGTATAAGTGAGTGCAGATTCTTATACTAGGAAAAACGCATCTAGGAATACCCACATGTAGGATACGTGGTTTGCGGTTAAGCTACGCTTCAGTTTTAAGTACTTTAGGACCAGTCTAAATGCGCATAGCTTCATTTCTACGTACTTTAAGGACTAGTCTAAACGCACACAGGTCGCCTGCCTGCATGCCGCCAAGAGCACGCCGTGGTGCTGCTGGCTGAGGGCCATGTGACACATGTGGCAGGTACACATGTACCTCAGCCCACCAGCGGCACAGCAAGCGATACCCCTTCGTACGTTCATATCCTGAGTTCTGCACCCGGGGTGGCCCCGGGGGGGGGGGGGGGAGGCCACAAGCATGTAATCCGCTAATAAGTCACGACAGCAGACAAGCGTTCAGACCATCCACAGGAAGATCTCGGCCAGTTCTATTATATTGTTGGGCCACAGTTGGCCAAAAAAGGTCACAACAAATCAACGGTAGGCTAGAAAGGTAACCATTGCCCAAGCAGGCAACACCGAATCAATTGATTCAAAACTCGGGACGGCACGGGCTTACGATCGAGGGGCGCGCGCGGGCGTTCCCGAGTTGGCGCGTTGTACCAGGTCGTACTGCAGCATGCCGCCCCTGATGAGCAGTGACCGCCCCTCCCGCAAGAAGCTCTCCCCTGCGGCCCACGCGGACCGTACTTCACCACTGTGTGAGTGGGTGAGGGCGGAAGAGGGTGAGGGAGTGAGAGAGTGAGAGAGTGAGAGGATGAGGGAGTGAGTGAGTGAGCTTCTCAACCCCTCCTTGACACCCCCAGTCCCCATTCCCCTCCCCCCAATCCCCATTCCATCCCCCATCCGGAATCCATTCCCCAACCCCAGTCCCATCCCACTGCCCCATCCCTGTCCCCAATCCACCCCCCCAGCCCCATTCGAGCCCCCATCCCAATCCTGAATCCATTCCCAATCCAATCCCCACCCCCCCTTCATAATCCCGAACCCTCTGCTAATCCTCTATCCCCCCCCCCCTTTCCCTTTCCCCCTTCCCTAATCCACCGGAAACCCCAATCCACCCGCAATCTGGCCTCTCCAAGCGTAGCTACAAGCAAGCTGGCCACAAACAACCAAACCTTGGCAGCTGCTTCGCAACGCCCCCCGGCCCCTCCCTGCCCTCTCCTCAGTCCCCTCTGCTATGAATGGGGGGGCCCCGCACCAGCACGGAGAGCAGCCTGGAAGGTGAATCGTCGCTGGTCGTAGGTGCGAGCATACATCACAAGCCCCTGGCTGTCGATTCGCGCCTGCACTTCGCCGCGTCCGATCAACTCCTCCAGCTCTCTCTGCAGCCCCCTGATCCCCGCCACAACAGGCAACCCCCTTCAGCACCCCTTCGGGAGCGTCTCCTCCGCCCCGCCGCAACAGGCAACCCCCCCTCCAGACCACATTTCTAGGACTTGCTCCCCGCCGCAACAGGCAACCCCCCTCCAGACCACAGTTCAAGGACTTGCTCCCCGCCACAACAGGCAACCCCCCCTCGAGACCACAGTTCAAGGACTTGCCCCCCGCCACAACAGGCAACCCCCCCTCGAGACAACAGTTCAAGGACTTGCCGCCCGCCACAACAGGCAACCCCATTCAATCGAAAATAATGGCTCTTTGCTCCCGCCATGATGGGCAACCCCGTTCAATCATAAGTTCTTTCTGTCCTCGGGCTCTGCTGCCCAAACAGGCAACCCCCCCTTTCAGCCCCCTCATCTGGGTCATGGTCCCCAACAAGCAACCCCACTCAGCTGGCAAGGGGTGTCACCCCTCAGGATCAATTCCCATCGGAATTCTCTATTTCCACTATTCCCTTGGATCTTCTATTATAGTTATTCCCTCGGATTTCTCTACTTCTGATATTCCCTCCGAGTTCTCAATTTATTTACTAATCCCTCAAAATTCTCAACTTACTCTATTCCCTCGGAATTCTCTATTTCTGCTTACTCCCTCCAAAATCCTCTGTTTTTGCTGTTCCCTCAAAATTCTCTACATGCGCTTATTCACTCCAAATCCTCTATTTTTGCTGTTCCCTCGAAATTCTCTGTATGCGCTCATTCTCTCGGTATCCCCTATCACCGCTGCTCTATCAGAATTCTCTGCTTGCACATTTCCCTCGAAATTCTCTATGTTCACTGCTTTTCACAGAGCTCTCTCGGCAAAGCTGGCTTGGATACTGTGTGGGGGGCCTCACTCCACATCTGTATTGAAGGCCTCCGCCATACTCGGCAGGCTGACGCTGATGAAGGGCAACGAGTACTGGACCAGCGCCCTCTTGCGCACCTGCATCCCCCTCCCTGCCCGCTCACTCCCACGTAATATTCCCACGTATTACTATATACTCCCACGTAATACCCCAGGGCAGGAGAGGAGGTGGGAGACATGGAGAATGAACAAAAAGTAAGTCTCCCTCCCTCCCTCCCTCCCCATCACCGTCCCCCCCCTCTCTCTCTCCCTCTGTGTGTGTGTGTGTGTGTGTGTGTGTGTGTGTGTGTGTGTGTGTGAGAGATAGAGAGATAGAGAGAGAGAGAGAGAGAGAGAGAGAGAGAGAGAGGAAGAGAGAGAGAGAGAGAGAGAGAGAGAGAGAGAGAGAGAGAGGGAGAGAGAGAGAGAGAGTGTGTGTGTGTGTGTGTGTGTGTTGGGGGGTGGCCATATGGGTGTTGGTATGCATGCGCGTGTGCGTGTGCGTGCGTGCGTGCGTGCGTGCGTGCGTGCGTGTGTGTGTGTGTGTGTGTGTGTGTGTGTGTGTGTGTGTGTGTGTGTGTGTGTCTGTGTGTGTGTGTGTGTGTGTGTGTGTGTGTGTGTCGGGGGAGGGTGTGTGTTTTCAAATTTTGTCCCTTGGCTTCTTCCCTTTGCAATCTATCTTTGCATTTTTTCTATTTAGGATTGGTTGTGTCTTCGCCCCCCTTCCTTCATATTTTCTTTTTTTTGGGGGGGGGGGGGGGAGATTTAGGACTTGTTCAAGTCCCCTCAGCGTCAAGGGAGACAAGAGTGGCAAGGAGGTCAGCAGGGCGGGGTGTCCCAAGGCTCACCATGCCCAGGAGCTCGTCCACATGCTGTGACAGATGAATGTCGCTGTTGAACATGGGCCTCAAGCCCTCCAGTCTGCTCAAGCAGGCGGAGTAGCGACTGTTGTAGAACTCATTCACCGCCTCCCGCATCTGTACCCTCCCCCTTCCTCTTTTGTGTCAACTGAACTCATTCACAGCCCCCCCCCCCCCGCCCCCCACGCATCTGTACTTTCCCACATACTCTTCTTGTCAACAGAAGTCGTTCACAGTGCCCCCTCCCCCCCCCCGCCGCCCCCCGCGAATCTCTACTTTCCCACTTACTCGACATATCCCCACACGTGCTGAGTCAGGAAGCCGTATGCTTCTGCTGTCCCACGTGTCCTTCCGCTGCCCCATGTGCCCTTCCACTGCCCCACCTGCCCTTCCACTGCCCCACATGTGCTAGAATTAGTATAAAGTGTGCACACATGACCCGGCACACGCAGAGAAAGAAAGAAGAATGTAAGTACCACAAACTGTACTGCTGCCCAACGGATCACCACACACCAAACACCAAAAACATACAAAACACATGGGCAGAGGGTGGCGGGACGTACCTCCAGATGGCCTTCCAGCAACTCGTGGAAGGCGATGTTGTTGATCACATAAAGCAGCAGCTCGTGCCGCGAGAAGGAGGCCAGCGCGCACAGCGCGCCGTAAGCCGCCACGTCCCGGCTGGTAAGCACCGTGGTGTACTCGTTCTCCAGCTCTGCCGATACCTGGGTACCAAGCACCCTCACACCCGTGGGTACCGAGCAGCCTCACACCCGTGGGTACCAAGGACCCTCACACCCATAGGTACCAAGCACCCTCACACCCGTGGGCACCAACCACCCTCAGTCCCCTGGGGCCTTCCAAGCAGCGTTCCCGGGCCCGATACAACCTTTTCAGGTCACGTGAGATGGCTGCTGCAATCTGGGAATCCCTCTTGTAGCTTTCAGCCATGGACCTTCATTCCACGCCTCAAAAAACCAGCTGACGCTACATTCAACACCGCAAAAACTAGAGCTGATGCTACATTCCACGCCTAAAAAAACAAGAGCTGGCGCTACATTCCACGCCTCAAAGAACAAGCTGACGCTACATTTTACGCCTCAAAGAACACGTCAGAAGCTGGAGCGGCTTTCATAGGCAACAGATTGACAGGAGGATAATATACTGTCCAACAAATGGATAGTGGAGATGGGGATAAGGGCAACTGTAAAAAAAGGCTGTCTACATGACAGAAGTGCAGGTTTGTCGAGGGTTCAAGTTCAGGGAGGAGTTGAAAGGCAAAGCAACAATGTGACTGGCGGATGTCTTCCATCCATTCTCTTCTCCCTTACTTGTGGGGCCTCTGTGCACATGTGTGTGTGTGTGTGTATGTGTGTGTGTGTGTGTGTGTGTGTGTCTGTGTGTGTATGCGTGGGTGTGTGCATGCATGTGTGTGTGTGTGTGTGTGTGGTGTGCGTGCGTGCGTGTGTGTACGCATGTGTGTGTGTGTGTGTGTGTGCGTGTGTTTGTGTGTGTGTGTGTGTGTGTGCATGTGTGCGCGCGCGCGCCGACGCGTGCACACGCACACTCCAGTGCATGCAGACGTTTGCGCGTGTGGGGGGGCAAGGGTGTGAGGAGGGCAAGATAGACGACGTTGGCACCTCTGTGAAGCGCCGTCCAGCAACGTAGTACCTGGTGCCCATCAGAGCTGCTAAGGCAGACGCCGATAGCAACTTGGCCGTCACCTTGGGGGTCTGCACGTCCACCCACACGCCCCTTCAATCAGACCTTGCATACAAGTTACCACACAACATGATGTTAACTCACTGCTCTTGAGGCAGAGGAAGATCGCAACTTGGCTGCGACTTTGGTTGTTTGCCCGCGCCCCAAGATGACCTTTCTAGCAGCCCCTTGCATGTCCGTCACATGACATAACCTTAGGTGTCTGCATGTGCCCCCCCCCCCCCACCCACCGCCCATGCATTTCTACTACACCTTGCAAGTCACATGATATGAGCTTGGGTGTCTGCATGCGCCCCGGCATGCGCTCTCACTATTTACACCTCGCATGCAATTCACATGATTTCAACTTAGGGGCCTGCCCACTTTCTGTCATGCCCTGCGCGTAACCCTAGAGGCCTCCATGTGGCCCCCATGTGCCCTTTCTTTTTACCTTGCATGTAACCCTAGGAGTCTGCACATGCCCCCCACATGGGCACCCTCCTCCCATCATCATGAGGGGCTTGTGTGACCATCCCCGCCCTTGGGGTTTTGGGGGGGGGGGGGGAGGGCTCATGTGAACCAGCCCGTCACCATGTGAAACTTATTCACCATGTGGGACCCATGTGAACCACTCTCAGGGCCATGTGAACAATATCGTAAACGTGAGAGGCTCTTGTGAACCATATCGGCGACGTGGGAGGCTCTTGAGATCGTGCATTTGGTCGGGAGGACCGGGTGACAGGCGCGGGGGGCCAGGGGGACCGGGTGACAGACGGGAGGGGAGGGGAGGGGACCGGGTGACAGGTGGGAGGGGGGCAGGCGACTGGGTGACAGGTGGAAGAGGGGGGGGGGGCAGGGGACCGAGTGACAGGCGGGGGGGGGGGTGGGGCAGGGGGCTGGGTGACAGGCGGGAGAGGGGGGTGGGTTGGGCAGGGGATTGAATGACAGGCGGGAGGGGGGCAGGCGAAGCGCTTCTCAAGTTTGTTTCTATCAGCACTGGTGGCGGCCTCCAGGCTTGCTGCTGTTGTAAGCGGGTGTGCGTTCCTGTTGCCCTTGTTGGATTCTGCTTGCGGATCGACACAGAGACCCACTGTTGTACACCTTCTGAAGCCTTCCTTGCTTATCCTTAGTCCGGTGTGCTGGTCACACTAAACCACGTGTGCATAAGGGAGAGAAAAAAAGAACTTGTTGAAACAGACGCTGATGGGTAGGGTCGACCCCTGGGTTTCCTTGCATGGAGTCGCCCCCGGTTCCAGCCCGGTACCCAGTGCTCCAAATACGCCATCGCCTTCTGTTTTTGTCCCCCCCTTCCCCCCCAAACCCCTACCAAAAACGTGCATTGACAAATACGTAACCTTGTGGGAATCGAACCCTGTGGACGACTGCACCCAGTCACGCCACTCCCTCTGCACCTGACTATGTTCGATGCCATTTTGGAGGAATAAAGAAGGCCCTGTGGGTGTCGTCGTATCCTAATCCCCCCCCCCCCCCCCAAAAAAAAAAGGGCTGTCTAATCCTAACCCTAATCCCGCCCCTGCCGGAAAAGACCCTTTTTCCCCCATCGTCCTTGTCATCCACATCATGTCATCACCTTTTTTTCTCCCATCATCCACATCCATATCATCTTCTCTTTTCTCTATCATCCTCTCGCCATCAAGCCATCAGTTTCTGGAGGGCTCCTAATGACTTTCAGCAACAGCATGTCTTGAAGACAGCCAGAACTCGGCCCGGACCCCTGTCTACTGCTTGCGACTGATCTAGATATATACGGGAGGGGGGCCAGGGGACCGGGTGACAGGCGGGAGGGGGCGGCAGGGGACCGGGGTGACAGGCGGGAGGGGGCCAGGGGACCGGGTGACAGGCAGGAGGGGGCCAGGGGACCGGGTGACATGCCGGAGGGGGCCAGGGACCGGGTGACAGGCGGGAGGGGGCCAGGGGACCGGGTGACAGGCAGGACGGGGGCCAGGGGACCGGGTGACAGGCGGGGGGAGGGGGGGCCAGGGGACTCACCAGGATGTCAGGCAAGTTCTCGGCTTTGGTAACATGGTTGTTGACGTGGGCGAGGTTGGGCATCTCCAGGCTGACCTGGATGACGTGCATGCACATGCCCAGGAGGCCCTTGCTGTCGTTGCAGTAGTCCCGCATCCTCACATAGCACTTGAGCGCGTTCTGCAGCGCCCCGGGCGAGCCCCGTGGGATTAGGGTTATTTGGGGGGGCAAGCCCCACGGGAAAAGGGTTTTATGAGGTCGAGCCCCCACGGGATTAGGGTTATTAAGGGGGTCGAGCCCCACGGGAAAAGGGTTTTGGGTTTCGAGGTCCCACGGGATTGGGGCTTTAGGTATCGTAGCCACTGAGCGGTCTTTGCCGCGTCAGGGTCCCTCAGACATGAGAAAGCCCCGGGTGGGGGAGCATGGAGGGGAGGGGAGGGAAGGGGTCCCCTGCCTGAGCAACGTCATCGCCCAAAACACCAAAGACATACAAACAGAACTACAAAATAACAAACAGCAGGAAACACGAGCGAACACAATACACAAAGAAACAACGGCGGACTTGCGTTGGTGTGCAAAAAGAAAGCCTCCCCACCTTTTCCGCTCATGCACCAGCACGAGCGTGCATACGGGACTCGGGCATACAGCGCTCAATGTTTTCCTACGGGAGGTGTTTGTCCCGGTACCCTTGGAATAGGCACCCCACACTTGTTTTCCATCCGCGCATTTGTGTGCCCACACACCCACACCCACACACACACCCACACATACACACACACACACACACACACACACACACACACACACACACACACGCACGCATGCACATA
>KV908365.1:177370-179870 GCA_002005505.1 Botryococcus braunii
ACGCACTGCTCAGGCGTGTCCATGCGGATGTGGTCGGCAATCTACTACCCTATCTTTCTGAATTGCCGAATCACAGTTTTTGCAAAGGCCCCTGCACTGATGACCCCTGGAATTTATGGCTAAGGTGAGGTCGTTCAAAAGAACATTGTGGTGCACTCACGTGACGCCTTTCTAGACCCAAGTCAATAATCCAATTGCCAAAGCTATAGCTAATCATCTGGATCCGTAACAACTCTGTGGACCACAAGGGGTTGATGTTCAGCTCACACTTGAGAATATCTTCCGGGGTACTGAAACGAACACCGATGATATTGGGTAATCCCGTGGAAAAACGCGTGATATGTGGGTTTCAGGCTGATCAAAGTAGGTACATAGAGGGGGGCCCCCGCGGGCGGGGGGGTCGTTTTTTGCAGTTGTGTCCAATCTGTAAACCTTTCATTCCAAAATGCTCTTTGAAAGGACACATTAGCAGGTATATACTACGTAGTGAAACTTATTGTATACCACCCCTAATGAGCATCTAGTACAGTCTAGTACAGTACTGTACAGACCCTCTCACGACGGGGGATCCCTTCCCATCTAGGGCAGACCGGTGGGCGCCCTGGCCCAGGGGCCCTGCGCCAGGGCCCCGCAGCCTACCCGCTGCGGCAGCGGCACTGCCCCGGCAGTGTGTCCGCTGTACCGGACTCCAACTTCTAAAACGTACGGTTCTCATCGCAGACCTGCAGGCCAGAGACGCCGATAGAGACGACGTTGCAGTAAACCTGTGACGGTTCATTGCAATTTGCGCACACCTAGAATCGCTCCTTGAAATTCTCAGTAGTATCCAACCGCGATTACATTCCAGGAACCTTCTCCTTTACCTCTGATCAGTGCAGTGCGGTTGCGGCTCCTGCTGCAAGCTACGGACGCCTGAGTCGAAAGCTGGTAATATCACAACTTGAGCATACCAAGGAAGATTGTATTTTGAGTCTTTGATGTGCCTCGCCTTAAGGAGACCAGTTTTCACTTGCTAACTTTGTCGGCTGTGGTTGTTACAAACGACGTCGTCGTAGCCACACGCACGTCGCTTGGGAACAAGCCGCGTTGTGCGTCGAATGTGATATCAACTCTGTGTTGTAAAGAGAAGAGCATGACTACTCAGTGGGGTTTATCTAAAGTTTTGTGCATATCTGTGTACGTCCTTTGCCGAAGGCTTCGTCTATACGCATCATGTCGTGCTTGGACTTCTGAGAGAAACTCTGGATTTTATCAGCAGAGTATAGCTATGCAGTGGTTGTTTTCAGAAACTTTTTTGGCATACCTGTATATGTCCATTGCCAGATTGCTGCTAAACATCATGAGTTTCGTGAACTTTGATTTTGGATTGGAGTGCAGTAAGGGCAGTAGCTGCACGGCGATTGACTGTAGTAGAACGTCGGTGTCATTTCTTATCGTTTAACACAAGAAGACTTCGAATCGAAGGAGGCATTTCATGCAATGGTGAGGTCAAAGGAAACTCCTGTGCCCCCAAAGATGTGGCTGCAGGATGTCAACACATCATTGCAATTGAACTCCGGTTGAACAGTCTCGCAAGTTGTGAGACGAGCCGTAGACTTGGAGCCAACGTTGAAACTAGGCACTTGTAACAGTGGAACAATCGCTACGACTGCTTTTGCAAATCTTTTTAAGTATCTGTAGCAGATGGTTTTATCATTTTTCTGCAAACACTTTTTTGCAATGTAATTACTAGTAGTACTATTAAGACTCTTCATGGATTTAAATGAGAACAATCTTCTTACAATTACGGAATAAATGAGTACCAGTTGCTGCGGTTGAATCTCCCTTAGGATGTCCTTTACAGGATCCAATAAGCTAGAAGTGGTCACAATGGCAGATTGGAAGCAAAATTACTGTACATCCTTCATCCGCTATAGACGCGTGAGGGGAATCTGACTGACTACTTAGTATCTGAAGACCTATTTGTTCAGTAACTATCGTAACATATCACAAATACTTCATAAGTTTTTTTGTATCTGGCAAGTGCACCCAGCCACTGATCTTTCCTGTGCGCCTCCAGATATGGAGCAGAAGAACGGTCTTAAAAGGTTACGGAGATCGTGTTCTGTGCATTGAGGTTATGCGAATTTTTGCTTGCTGCAGGGAGGCATATTTCTGCATGAAGAACAAGCGAATGAGAGGTTGCTCTGGAAAAGTCTCTTCTACGGGAAAGTTAA
This sequence comes from Botryococcus braunii, assembly GCA_002005505.1. Classification (NCBI taxonomy): domain Eukaryota; kingdom Viridiplantae; phylum Chlorophyta; class Trebouxiophyceae; genus Botryococcus; species Botryococcus braunii. The sequence continues at coordinate 179,587 of KV908365.1, forward strand.
TGATGCCCGCCAGGCATGGGAAGCCTTGCCGCAACATTCTGCCCAGACCATTTTGAAAGCCTTGTTCTATGCCACAAAAGGGCCTAGAGACAAAATGGAGGACTCACTCGTGTGGATTCTTACCGAGCTGCAGCGCATTGGACAGGGTAAGCTCTTGAATCTCGAGTGCGAGGCACCAGGACTGCCCGACGTTATAAAGCAGCGAGGTGTCTTTTGTTATCTTCTCGAAAACGTAGCTCCTTCAATAGCTCATTCTGAGCGTGTATGCCGGGCTGCTGTGATGG
>KV908365.1:204530-217030 GCA_002005505.1 Botryococcus braunii
CAACCTTGTGCTGAATAGACAAAGGTGCGGTTCTTCCTTCCTTCCTTCCTTCCTTCCTTCCTTCCTTCCTTCCCGACCCCTATCTTGTGCTGAACAGGCGATTGCGTGGTCCGTCCTTCTCAACGCCTATCCCTGTGCTGAGTTGCCAAAGGTATGATCCTTCCTTCCTTCCTTCCTCTCTTCCCGACCCCAATCTTGTGCTGGACAGAAAGGTCATTTCTTCCTTCCTTCCTTCCCAGCCCCAATCTCGTGCCGAATGGCTAAAGGCGTGGTCCTTCCTCCCCGACCCCGCTCTTGTGCAGCAAAGGGCACAGCGCCCATTCGGGGAGGGGCTCACCTGTTTCAGGAGGAAGTAGATGTGCTGCTCCATTTCCGGCGTCAGGCGGGAAAGCAGCACATCCCGAGACGTCCGGTGGGAGAGGATGGCTTCCAGGGGCGTGGCCACAGGCCCAGCTCCGCCGCTCCTGCCGCTCATGTCATCAACCCCGCCCTCTCCCGAAGGTTTCCTACCGGCCAGCAGGTGTCGCCACACGTCTTTGAACTCCGGCATCTTGGACACTTCCTGCACAAGTGATGAGCCTTTACAATTTGGCATCTAGAGCACTTCCTGCACAAGCGCAGAGGTGTGTGAAGTCCAGCATCTAGGGCACTTCCTGGCAGCAGAGGTTTTCAAAACCCTGGCATCTTCCTGCATAAGCGCGAGGTCTTTTAACTCCTTCATCTTGGACACTTCCTGCACAAGGGGCAGAGGTCTTTGAAACTCTGGCATCTTGGGCACTTCCTGCACAAGGTACAGGATCTAAGAAGTCCGGCACCTCGGACACTTCCTGCACAGGGGAGGAGCCCTAAGAAGTCTGGCATCTTCGGCACTTCCTGCATAACGTAGAGGACTTCAACGTCCTGCACCTCGGACACTTCCTGCACAGGGGAGAGGTGTTTAAACTCCAAAACCTTTGGGCAATTTCTGCATAAGCGAGAACCCTTTGTAGTTGAGCGTCTTGCGCACTGCCTGCACACTAGAGAGGCCTTTGAACTCCGTACCTTGGGCACTGCCTGCAAAAGCAATGCAAGAGCCCCGCCCTCTAGATGCACAATGTTGCATGCGACTAAAGATATTAATTACAGCGGCCTTCCAAGCCCAAATTCGTGCTTTCGTCTGGATCGGAGCGGGCATCCTACTTTGCGCAGTCGATTTGTCCCACAGCACTGCAACTTACCCGTACAACGATGTACGTGTACGCGTAGCTTGGACAGGGAGTGGGGAGCAGTGTCGTGTCTGATGTCATGAGGGACTCAAAGGGGAAGTGTGGAGGGGAGGCAGATGGTATTGAGTGCAATTCGCAAGATGAGTTTCAGAGCGAAGGGCGCCTTGTAGGAGCAGCGGATGGAATGACTTTTTCGGTGTTTCGTGGTGTGCGCAGTGTGCAGACAGAACAATAGCGCAAAAAAAGAGAAACCCTGGGATGCGGCGCTCTTGCGCAAGGTGTTTAGCAAACACCAAGAGGTCTTAGGTTCGAATCCTAGCAAATTTAATGCCCGAAAAACGTTTTTTTTTGGCCTTCTCTGCCTCCTCCTTCCATCCCTTCTGGCTCTACTTCCTACAAACACTGAGCTGCTTGCATTCTCTTCCACCTCCCCGACTCACCCATGTTGTACATTCGACATGCGGGGTAACGAGCCAGGGGCGGGGAATAGTGAAGTGCCAGATTCGAGGGATATTTGACGTGCGGAGTAAAAAGCCATGGGGCAGGGAACACTGACACGTCAAGTTTGACACGTGGAGTAAACAGCCGGGGGCAGGGGAAGTTGGGTATCTGCACTATTTGCCATGCGGGGGGTGGGTGTACGCCCCCAGCCTTCGCAAACCCACAGCAAAATGAAAAAGCCTCAACGCAACAGCTGTTCAGCCCATCCAAGTGCCTGCAGATGCGTCCACGTGCTTCAGGGAAGCCTGGGAAGGGTGGGCAGCGGGAGTGGGAAGGGGAGCCGGAGCGAGAGGGGGAGCGGGAGCGGGAGGGAGCGGGAGCGGGAGCGCAAGGCGAAGGGGAGGGGAGGGAGAGCGAGAGAGGGAGCGGAGGGCGGGAGAGGGAGCGGGAACTGGAGGGGGAGCGGGAGCGGAAGGAGGAGGGGAAGGGAGCAGGAGCGGTAGGCCGGCGGGGAGACCCACCAGGAGGGCTCGTATGATATCGCGACCCCCATGGGTGACGCACTCGCCCCAGCACTCCTGCAAGATCCGTACTGCCAGCGCACTGCCTCGGACTCTCAGCGTTTCCAAGGGGGGCGCCCCGCCTCCCTTGTGTGCCTCAGGCAGTGTTCTGTGCATGCCCCCTCCCCTCCCAGCCCTTACATCATGTCTGATTGCATGTGCACACATGCAACAAGTCCGGGTTCATGCGCACATGAGCAAGCTTTCCCCACCCAGGATGCTGCCCTTCAAGTTCACAAGCCTCTTGGATTTTGGTGGAATGGCCATAAAGAAAACAAAATTGATTGAAGTGCAGTACAACGCATGTGGCCTTTCCCAAGAACAGGCACGCACGCGTACAGGCAAGTTCACAGACACCCTGCCCCTCACACACACACACACACACACACACACACACACACACACACACACACACACACACACACACACACACACACACACACACACACACCCACACACACACGCCCACACACACACACCCACACACATACACACACACACACACACACACACACACACACACATGCCCGCACACACGCATGTGAGAAGAGAAGCGACACCTAAAAAAGAAAGGCAAGATGGAAAAGCCTTGAAAGACAGGAGCTAAAAAGTTGGAGGCGCTGGGGAGTCTAACCGCATGGGGAGGGGTGTGAGGGGCTCATGACGTACCGCAAAAGCATGTACAGAACTTGTTGCAGGAGCAAAGGGAAGCGGCGCAGCGATGAGAAGTGCTGCTCAAAGATCTCCACCAAGCCCACCGCCAGCCACACACTTGCACCTGCACATTCCACCCATCTCCCCTCCAAAAACGAACCACATCACTCCTTTCTCCCCTACCCCGCTGTCCCCTCCCTCCCTTCCCCCTCCCTCCTCCTTCTCTCTCTCTCTCTCTCTCCTCTCTCTCTCTCTCTCTCTCTCTCTCTCTCTCTCTCTCTCCTCTCTCTCTCTCTCTCTCTCCTCCTCCCTCCCTCCCTCCCTCCCCCTCCCTCCCTCCCCCCTCCCTCCCTCCCTCCCTCCCTCCCCCCCCCTCCCTCCCCCCCCCCCTCCCCCCCCCCCCCCCCCCCCCCCCCTCCCTCCCTCCCCCCCCCCCCCCCCCTCCCCCCCCCCCCCCCCCTCCCTCCCCCTCCCCCTCCTCCCTCCCTCCCTCCCTCCCTCCTCTCTCTCTCTCCTCTCTCTCTCTCTCTCTCCTCTCTCTCTCTCTCTCTCCTCTCTCTCCTCTCTCTCTCCTCCTCTCCTCCTCTCTCTCCCTCTCTCTCTCTCTCTCTCTCTCTCTCTCTCTCTCTGTGTGTACTGCCTGTACTGCATGTTTGGCTCCTGTCAGACACGGGAAAAGCGAGTATTTATCAGTGCGGACTGCCTCTGCTGCCTGATTGTACATACCGGATGAGGGAGAGAAGGACCGCATCAGTGTGTACTGCCTGTACTGTCTTGCCGCACATGGCGAATGAGGGAAAGAAAGACTGCATCAGCGCATACCTTCTGTACTTTCTTACTGCACAGGCAGATGAGGGAGCGATGGGGCGTACCGCCTGTGCTGCCGGATTGCACATGCCGGATGAGGGAAAGAAGCACCGCCTCAATTCCAGTTGTTTCCCAGCCCACCAGGTGGCCTGCCAACTGTACCGCCCGCTTCCGTACTTCACGTCGCAGCAGCATGAGATGTGAACTTCCCAGGTGGAGCAGAAATGTGGCGCAGGTGGCCTTCTGGTCAGGGGTGGCCGAGGCAAGAGCCTTGACCCATCTGCGCTCATTCCCCAATCGAACCCCCATTGAATCCGAAGCAAGAAATGGGAAAGATTGGGGAGATTGGAATGACTGGAAATGGGGTATGATTTCATCTTATTGTAATTAACGAAAGATTAAGAGAAGGGAATAGATGTGAATACGCTGAGGATCTCAACAAACACCGGGACTTGAACGCATGTAACCATTACCTAGTGGGGCAGTAACGTGTGGCGCAGCTGCTCCTATGACCGAGCGCTGCGTTCGGGAACGCGTTTGAGGAAGGCTTGCGTAGTACGAAAATCACGTGTCTTTTCCCCTCGGGAACATCTGTTGTTTAGGGAAGACATTGCGCTGTTTTGCGATGGAGAGAGGGTGTTTCACTGTTTTCTGCCCTGCGCCTTGTGAGCGAGGCCACAGGTGGAGACAGTCACCACAACCAGGATCCCGGCGGCCATGACAGTCAGGACCACGACCACAATCAATACAAACACAGTCACAGTCAGGTTGAATGGGCATGCAGCAGAGGGAGACAGTCGGCACAACCAGAATCGCAGGACCAATACAATCAGAATCACGTCCACAATTGCCACAACTACAATAAGGGCCAGATTCAATGGGCGTGGAGCAGCTGAGTCAGCTTACGAGGAGAGGCAAGGGAAGGAAGGGACGAGCAGCACTGCAACAAGGACAGGGGCAGGGAGAAAGGGGAGACGGTTAAAGAGGGAAAAAGGCGGAAACAACAACAACAACAACAACAAAAACGATGACGACGACGACAACAACGATGACGACGACGACAACAACGACAACAACAACAAGCCCTCCCACTCTCCTCCGGCAACCTGCCGTAAGTGGAAAAAAGGGTTGCAACTCCCCCCTCCCCTCCCCCCCCCACCGGCCCACGGTTGTGTCAAGGTGTATGTGCACTGTCACACACTCCCGCGGTATACTCGTACAGGAACATGCCCTATTGACTGAACAGATGTACTTTCTCCCTTCCTCCCTTCCTCGCCCACGCCCACAACCCAACAGCAACATGAGTGAGCGGGAGCGCACGCGCGCGCGCCCCACACACCACACACACCACACCACCACACACACACACGCGTGCCACACCACACCCACACCACACACACACACACCACACATGCATGCACGCACGACACACACACAAAAAAAACAAATACACACACACAACACAACACACACACACACAACACACAACAAACACACACACACACATGCACACTCACAGACGCAGAGGCAGATGCCGTTTGCGCACGCACGCGCACACGCACGGACACATGTACGCACGCACGGACGCACGCATGCACGCGCGCGCGCACACACCACACACACACACACACACACACACACACCACACACACACACACACACACACACCATATCCTCCTCCCCCTCTACCCTCTCAATCTCTGCTCCCCCTCCCCATCCCTCCCTTGCCCCCTCTGAACCTCCCCCTCTTGATCTCCCCTCCCCCTCCCCTCCTCTCCCTCCCCCTCTCCCCTCCCTCCTCCCCCCCCCTCTCTCTCTTCCCTCCCCTCCCCTCCTTCCCTCCTTCCTCCCCCTCCCTCCCCCTCCTCCCCTCCCCTCTCTTGATCTCCCCCTCCCCTCCCCCCCCCCCCCCCCCCCCCCCCCCCCTCCCTCCTCCCTCCCTCCCTCCCTCCCTCCCTCCTCCCTCCCTCCCTCCCTCCCTCCCTCCCTCCCTCCCTCCCTCCCTCCTCCCTCCCTCCTCTCTCTCTCTCTCTCTCTCTCTCTCTCTCTCTCTCTCTCTCTCTCTCTCTCTCTCTCTCTCTCTCTCTCTCTCTCTCTCTCTCTCTCTCTCTCTCTCTCTCTCTCTCTCTCTCTCACACACACACACACATATCTTCCCCCCTCTCCCCCATTTCTCTCGCTGTTCCCCACCCTCTGCTCCTCTCTCTCACTCCCCCCCCCCCCCCCACACACACACCACACACACACACACACACACACACACCACACACACACACAGACACGAACATGCACACACATCCATACACGCACACACTCACACACTCACTCACACACACACACACACACACACACACACACACACACACACACACACACACACACACACACACACACACACACACACATACAGACACACACAGACTGACTGACAGACCGAGACCCATACACAGCACGCAAGCAGGAGCACAGGGACGCACGCGCGCACGCACACTCACACACACCCAAACGCACGCAAACATACGCACGCACACACACACACACACACACACACACACACACACACACACACACACACACACACACATGCACGCACGCACGCACGCGCGCGCGCACACACACACGCACGCACACACACACACACACACACACACACACACACACACACACACACACACACACACACACACACACACACACACACACACACACAGCGCGACAGGGGGTGCGGAAGGAGGGAGGAAGGGAGCCCGAGATGTGCAAATGCACCTATCAATCTACAAATTAGAAAGAAGAAGATTAGGAGAGCAAAGCAGAGGTCACCAACAGTAAGGCAGACACATGGGCTTGTTCACTCGTTAGAGCACAAGTGAGCATGAGTGTGCAGGCAGTGCCATTCAAACACTTTCGCATCTTCAAAAACACTTAGAACAACATGTGCCTTCTCCAAGGGCATGATGCTCACCCTTTAATTGCCCTTATATTGACGTTGTTTTTCAACTTCACTTGGGAGACTGGGCCTAAGTTGCCTGTCTGGGATTCAGGTCCTAAGGGATAAAATCGACATCTCAACAAAAAGTGTATATTTTTACAACCCCCTAACCTGGGACAAACATAGCACTTGCCACATTCAGATGAAACTGGGGCCAGGGGCCAAAATCATCACCTCTCCCTTACAATTTAGGTTGAATGCGTATCAAAAACATTTCCCAAACGATTAGACTCACTAGTCTAATAGAGCTGGGTCACAGAAAGACTTTAACAGATCAGGAGCAGATACCTGTCTGGATCTTCAGGCTTGGTCAAGATTGCATACAGCAAGGCGATGTGGAGATTTTGGAATGAAGGATCCGATGAATGCAGATCCTGCTCCAGGTCCCCGGGGGTGCCCCTTTCCAAGACTTCTTTGTATTTGATGAAGGCGTCATGAGCATAGCGGTGCTGCTCTACTTGTTGGTCCGTCAAGACTTTATCAAAGAATGAATTAAGAGGTCTAATGACAACTGGCATTGGATGGTAGATTCAATTCATGATGTCACGCGTGAGGCTATGTCGTCGACTAGCGAGCGGAAACCCCTTGCCTTTTCTAAAGCGCCTCCAGGGAAATATATAAAGCAAAACGGCTTCAGTCTTAAGAGAATGGAAAATTTAAACTATCTCGTTGTCATGAGGGGAACAAGGCAACAGTCAATGTGCGAAAATATAGTTCGTACTCCGGAAACATCGAATCTGCGTGCATAAGTGGAAGCGAACAATGAACCATGTTGGCGTTGGCATCACTTTATTCGACAAGGATAGTAAGCATCGCCTGGATGCGCATGTGTTTTTGAATGCGAGAGGCAATCATAGATCACAACACTGCAGTGACAAATTGAAGTACAATTACAGTGCAGGGTGCAGCAGTACATGTACATGCAATTTCGAACACCAGGGCAAGCTTGTTGTGCCTGCTTTTCTTCCAGGAGGTAACTCGACTCAGCACGTTCATCTTTCACATAGAACCCATCTCCTCCGTTGAAGTAAGAACTAGACAGGAATGTTGCCAAATAAGTTTAGTATTAAGAGTGAAGCGTATCCTAACCGCACAAGTTTATGGGTTATGTGTACCAGAAGAAGGTACACTACACATAGGGTTTCCACCCTTACTACACTTCCCTGATGAGGATTTTTAAGTTTTCTTTCCTCAAACTCCCTCCCGGGCCAGGTCGCTGAGTTGGTAAGGTCTACCTACACCAAAATATAGACTTTGGAGTCCGTCAAGGTTCGCAAGGGTGGGTCCTGTGGACACGCCTTGACTGATTACTTCTTAAGCTGGTTTCATTCCAGCTGAGTCGGGATTCCAGATCCCCTGCTAGTTGCGCAAGCTGTATATCATGACTGATAAGAGGCGACAACTGTTTACTACGATTGGCACAAGCTGTATTTCTGAGGCAACAATGCTGCTCACTGCTCTTCAAACCTAAAAGTGAAGCATATTTAAACGAGCTGTACGTCTGGATCGACAATGTTCTTCATTGTTCTTCAGGGGACGATCTGGCAATGTTTGGCCAGCATAAATATACTATTTTACTAGCTAGTAACGTAGTAACTACAGGTTAGAAGACTGGCACGATCCTCAAGTCCGATTGTCACTGGACAGAATTTATTAGGTTACTAGATTCCAGCTTAGATTGCTCCGACAGTCATGGATAGATCAGATTAGTGTGCAAGATTATATTACTCCCATCGTCACGGTCTTGACGCTGTCGTCACCTCTGAGGCCATGGTTTGCAGCTGAGTGCCCACATTTACATGATTTGTATCAGTGATACTATCACTCGAATCGTTAGGGCATCCTGTACAATCCTGTACAGGATTGTATTACTTGAATCGTCGCGGCCTCGACGGTGTCATCACCAGTGGCGCCATGGTTTGCTGCGGAGACCATGAGAGTGGGGGAGGGGAAGGGAGGGTGGGGGGGAGAGAGGGAGAGAGAGAGAGCGAGAGAGAGAGAGAGAGAGAGAGAGAGAGAGAGAGAGAGAGAGAGAGAGAGAGAGAGAGAGAGAGAGAGAGAGAGAGAGAGAGAGAGAGAGAGAGAGAGAGAGAGAGAGAGAGAGAGAGAGAGCGGGGGGGGGGGATGCTTGTTGCGAGGGAGGGAGAAATATTACAGGGCTGCCTCTAGAATTCTTGTGTTGTTGGCCCCTTTCCAATCCTGCCGGAGCAATAAAGCTGGCACCCGTGCGACCCCCTGCAGCTGGCCTAGGCTAAGGGCTAAAAAATTGCTGGAAGCAAAGGTAGGGGCTGTTGAAATATAGAAACTCCCGCACTGACGAAGAGATGGGGACCAAACTCTTAAAATCCAAAACCTCTGGTCTCGGTTGCACTGTGGTGTGGTTCTGCACCGCGACATTGATGGTTTTGATGAATGCGTCTTAAATTTACGTGTCGTAAAGAGGTCACCGAAACCACTCGTGACAGTGGAGCGGCACAGCTAAGGACCAAGGGCAAGAAGCCAGTTCTACACTTCAAAACGAAAAAAGAAGAAGACATTTACTGCACAAACCGCATGCCTGTATGCTGGTATGTAGAGAGAGAAGATATTTACTCCACAAACCGCATGCCTGCGCTTTTACCAAACAACCTGAATGCAAACTTGCAGGTAATTGCTCCTACCGCACTCCCTTCTGCCGCACGTTCTTTTTCTTAGACATAAAAGTGAAGCATATCGTAATCGCAAACCACGTATCCTACATGCCTTCTCAGAAAGAGAAATTGTCTCCCTTCACTTCCGGGAGCCGTTGAGGTGGCTCGTACGGGCTGCATTGGGCCTAGCCGTGATCACGACACACAAGAAAGTGTAAGCTAGTGCGTGATGTCGAGAGGGTCATTGGGCAGTCGAACCTCCAACCGTAAATAGGAAACTTATCTCTGTAAAGAGCTTTGTTAAGCTTAGGGATCGTGTGGGGGTTTAAAGGTTTAATGGCTGTGCCTTACGTTCGGAGGCATGACTGGTAGGTTGGCTGCAGCCAACCTAATATTGAGGACAACCTGGCTGAATTTCCACACTCGAATTGAAAATCCAAGCTTACATAAGCCTTTGCAGCCTAATTTCTAATGCAGACGGTGAGAGGAAACCCGTAACGGGACTACGAAAGGCATCGTTGTCGTAGTACAGCAGGACCAGCTGAGCTCATTACAATTGCCACTAATTCACGTCTGACAGAATTAGATTGAAGATAGAGTGTTTTGTGAAATCGCTTTCTGCAATAGGCAGTGGCATCTATTGGGACCTGGGTGTGGGCCGAGCCGCGAGGCAATTGCCCCCTTGATCAATTATTGATTGTTCATGTAGCAGTGTAGGTTTTCTAGTATGTAGTATTGTTGGGTTCATGAGGAGGGCCACGGGTGGGAGCGCAATGGAGTGTGTTGCCATGACGGGGGCGATCAGTCGTGTGGAGCAGCAGAGACGACGTCAGCACCACAAGAGAAGGAGCAAACGTCAGAATGTCATTGTAGCAACACGTACTACAAACAGAAAGGTACTGATGCTTTGACAGAAAACGTCTTTCAGCGCACTCTTGTTAGGCTGGCAACTCTTCATGGACAAGGCAGGAGTGCCTACAGCTGCAGTCACTCTGCTGGACCTCATAAGATACTCATTAACCACTTCCGATTCCATGCCCTGCACATCTACCCTGGGTCGCACTGCCTCTCCTCCAAAAGCTTAAACTCCTCAGCCTCAAACAGGCCAGGGCCCCCTGGATGTGGCTCCCCCGCTAGATTTCCATGGAAGTCTAAACAGGCAACAACCAGCTCAGACTCCATCAGAGCCTAAGCAGGCCACAATCAGCAGACTTAGACTTTCTGTGCCTGTTCAGGTCTGCGGATCGACCACCTTTCTAGTGGCGCTGTGGCTGCTTGCAGTTGTGTTGGGGTCCTCAGGGGGTGTCTTAATCCTGGCCGACTCTTTGCTAAAACTCAGGCACCTCCGGCTTCTGAGATCTCACTCAGGTGACCTTCCCGACCCTAGACGTCCCAAAAATGTTCTTGCGGCTCAATCGGGGTTCTTTCCTACTTCACGAAGGGAATGGAATTGGAAGAAAAACAAGCGGATTGGGTTTTGGAGTGCATACGCAAGTAAACGGGTGTATAAGGAGTACTTGATTTCTTTTTGTGATTATCATCTATCTGTTGGGGGTTTGGGTGTGTGTTTTGGGGGGGGGGGGGAGAGAGAGAGAGAGAGAGAGAGAGAGAGAGAGAGAGAGAGAGAGAGAGAGAGAGAGAGAGAGAGAGAGAGAGAGAGAGAGAGAGGAGAGAGAGAGAGAGAGAGAGAGAGAGAGAGAGAGAAGGAAGGTGGGGCCATGTGGGGGAGGGGGGCCAGGGAGGGAAGGGGTGAAGACAATTTAGCTGAAGCACTCCTAACAGGCCAGCAGCAGGGACAGGGTGAAGGAAGAGCACTTGAAGCCCAACCAAGGAAGGGGGGGGGGGGGGTTGCAGTTCACATGATGATTAGGGCCCCGGGGGCCTGAGACTGACATATCAGGATGTTTCACTTTTCTCTCCAAGTTCATATGAGGCAATACAAGCAGAGTGTGACGTGTGCAGCTGCCCACACCTGGCTCGATGATATGGTGGAGGGAGCGGTACCAGAAGATGTACCGCTGAGCATTCAGAGCCTGCCCGACACGCTGGCGCTGGTGGTGAATGGAACGGCCTGGGACCTGGAGCCCACAAATGCACCGCCTCAGGCGGTACAGTGGCAGTCGTACGAGCTCCCCGACCTCCTGGGACCCCTGATGTCCCGAAGCACTGCAGGATCCATGGAGGAGGAGGAGGCGGCTTTCCCTATTGCTGATGGAGATGCAAGTGCCAGGTCAGCGCTGCCAGCCGCAAACCCTAAACCCTAACCCCCCCCCCCCCCGGGGGGGGCCCAAGGAAGGGGAATAAAGATGGCATCAGAAGAGGAAAGGGGGGGATGCTTGAAAAAGAAGAAGAAGGGGGGAGATGCCAAAAATAATATGGGAGGGAGGGAATGGCTTGAGAAGGCCGAAGTCTGAGGCCCTTGCAGTGTAGGGTGCATTTCAGCCAAGTGGTGGGACTGATTGCAAGGGCAAAATGCCAGGGCTGGCTTTCAGAAGAGGAAGCGTTTGCCCCTGTCTTTAAATCAAGTTTGAAATACAACAGGATATAAAAGTAAAAAAACAAAGTGGACCCCCTGTGAAATTCGATGCCTTCGAAGAACTTTGAAGTGAAAAACACCCTGTGAAATTTGATGCCTCGGAAGAACTTTGAAGTGAAAAACACCCTGTGAAATTTGATGCCTCGGAAGAACTTTGAAGTGAAAAACACCCTGTGAAATTTGATGCCTTCGAAGAACTTTGAAGTGAAAAACACACCCTGTGAAATTTGATGCCTTGGAAGAACCTCCTGTGAAAGTCGGCAAAGCAAGGCAAAAGTATGTTGGGTGCACAAGTGGGTTCTGGCAAAGAGCTCGGGCAGAGACTTGAAGGGGAAGGGGGGGGGATTGTGCATGGGCAAAGTTTGAAGCGGAAGGATATGACAAGGCGGGGAGGGGTAATATCGTAACAGGATAGGGGAGATATTCATTTGGGGGGGAGATATCATAGCAGGAAAGGGAGATATCCAAAGAAAAAAGGGGGGATATTTGAAGGGGAGAAGAGGGGAGATGGTAAGGAGGAACTCTAAGGGGGAGGGGAAATAATCTAAGGAGAGATTCAAGGGGAAAGGGGGTGGTGCAGAGACTGGGCTCCGCAGCTGGCAGCCACCCTGGGGCAGCCCGTGGAGCTGGCCCTGCAGGTGTGGGAGAATAACACGGCGTCTCTGGTCCCTGTGGGCC
>KV908365.1:222030-224530 GCA_002005505.1 Botryococcus braunii
AGTAATCAAAATACTGTCCTGTACAGTGCCCCTCGGGGATATTCTCTATCCTTTTGGCACAAGCTTGGTAGGCCAACAGTTGCTTGATGCAGCTAGGCTTGCATAGCTCCTCAACCTTCATCTTTGAATCCTCCTCGTCCGACATGGCTGCGCCCACCAAACGAAACGTCTGGTGTACAGGAGACCCCCTACAATTCTATTGGCAGTCCTAAGAAGCCTATCATATGGATCCGGCGAAGACCGTTATCGGCAGCGGGGCCAGCACACCACCGAGGGGCCAGGGGACTGCGAGTCGGGGTGAGGCATGTCTGCGACTCCAAGTCCGTCATCACAGTCAGTGCGCCCAATTCCAAACAGCCGTTTGGGTTTTCTTATTGAATGCGCTTTTGTTCATATTCAGCAAGGCAACTGGGCAAAGGGGCCATTAATGCCCTAAGTTTTGCCTTTCGCATGTTCCACATGATGGCAAGTCCATCGATCACTCGAAAGCTACTTTTCTACAGGACAAAGTCTCAGGCTTGTTGATTGGGTTGTAACTTAGCAGAAGGAAAGTGCAAATCCATGGTTGTCTCGAGTAAGTACGTGTAAATCAGTTGTCCCAGGACTCCGCAAGTGTTGGAATTGGTTTCCGACTTCAATCGCTTCTTTTCCTCCCACCAACGCAGTAAAACTTTCAGGCAAGGTATATCAACCTGTTACATGGTACAAAACCTCCTGGTTCGTGATCCCGTTCGTGATTGGACATGGCAGCAGGAGTGCATGACCGGTTGGGCAGGAATTTGACCGACCCTAAGCATTTATCAGGACTGGCCTTAACTTAACGGAGGAAAATGTTGTGATTCAGGCATGCACAGACAAGGGGGCAGAATAGTTGATGAGGTGTTTCCATAATTTGTGTTGGCATGGTCTTTTATGGTAGGTTCTGTGGGTTTTGTTTCCCACCAGGATAGGTCCCACCAGGCGTAAGTATGGCTTGTGACTCTCTTTTGTGTGTGTGTGTGTGTGTGTGTGTGTGTGTGTGTGTGTGTGTGTGTGTGTGTGTGTGTGTGTGTGTGTGTGTGTGTGTGTGTGTGTGTGTGTGTGTGTGTGTGTGTGTGTTGGGGGGCGGGGGGGGCGGGTAATGTGCGTGCACGCGTGCATGCGGGCGCGCGCATTGCAAGCGTGTTTGTCGACTAAGGTATATAAACTTGTAAGTTGCATCTTGCTTGTTAGTGACGGTCCTCAACAGTGAGAGACTCCGTCCGTTTCCTTGGCACAGGCCGAGGTAAGGTTGCTAGTGATCGTTAGTAAGCTAGGCTTGAGGTTTCTGCCTCTGCTAGACCATGGACGAGTTTGCACAGAAGGTATGTTTTCTACCAAACGACCCAGCTGTGCGTATCATCGTGCAGGAGAACTCCCCAATGGAAAACAATATTGTTCTCGACGCTTGTTGAACTTGTTCATGGGGATTCTAAATTGCAGGAGGCCATGCGAGAGACTAATATATTTCACTTTATACTTTTAAATTGCAGGAGGCCACTCACGTGTAAACCCTGAACATGATCTGCAGCACCCCTTGTGATGCCCATTTCCTTATTTTTGTTGCCTTTTGCGCCGTCTTAGGCACCTTCGAGTCCTATTTAGGCTACCCTATGTGTTTGTGCACATCTCAGCATGCCATACCGGATACACAGATGTTACTTTTTCGAAGTTCCAAATAGTAGCTACTATAGGATAGGATAGAAGTGACCAGCAAATGCTTCAATGACCCAAACCCTTCCTCAGTCAGGATATGCTCCACTACTTGAGTCAAGTTTAGTCCCAGAATGTCGTGCGAGATTGCTTGTTGCGGTTAAGGAGCTTCAACTGCCAGTGGGAAAGGAGCCTCAGTTGCCACTTCAGGTGTTGGGGCTCCGCAATCGGCGTCCGTGGACGGAATTAGTGGCTAAAGATGGGGATAATAGGAGAGACTGTTAATTGATGTGGTGGGAACTTCCCCTCTGGCCTTTTCATATGGGGGGGGGGGGGGGAGGATTTTGGCCCTGGGTGGGGGGGGGGTGGCTTGTATAGGGTGGTGTCTTATTGGGAGATTATGATGCATTTTCCGCCCCTTCGCTTTTGATGTTTTCGGGGGGCTTCATGAGGTTGCTGTTGAGTTCCTCTCTAAGCTGCACGGGATTGTGGGTCAGACCCATGGTTCTCATGAGGGGTTGGCTAGGTTTTCAATGATTCGGCGTTTGAGTTGTCCATTGCTCCGACGTCGGGTTGGCAGCTTGCGACGAGACTGCCTTTGTGGGGTGAAGAGATAGGTTTTTTGGTTAGGTTGGGATTGGTTTATAACTCAGGGTGTTTATAAGTTGGGGTGGTGTCGTGAACGGTTGTAATTGGTCTTTCCCAACCCAAAATCCTTTCGCCCGAAACAACTAAAATCTGCCGGCAACAGGAAGCCGTACGGTACGTATCGAAACATACTTCCAAACACCTGGCCGTCCAACTGTCTCTCCTGTCCTTGTACCGATGA
>KV908365.1:227030-252030 GCA_002005505.1 Botryococcus braunii
CGACCCAGAGTCCCAACCCACCCCCTCTTGCGATTCCTCTCCATATGCATATTTCTTGTATGCACGTCCAAGCACATGTGGACTTGAATCGGTTTATCTCACTGAATTGGCCGAATTTACATCTGCATCATAAGTTCACTAGCATTAGTGTACTGTCTACTCACGTGAGTATTGGGTATCCAAAGAATTTTCCTCGGCACGCCAATGTTATTGGCTCATAAGCCAAGGTGGCCATAGTAGTCACACGTCGGCGCTCCTACAGCTAGCTATTAGTAACCTTAACCAGCAACGGTAGGAAAGTTGAGGGGCGAGGGAGGAGCTTACAGGAACTGCCTGCGCAGTCATCTAAGAGGGCTTCTCACATGAAGCCCACCATCAATCTGGGCAGGGATGGGCATTTGCAAGCGGTCCCCAGCACAGGTGCCAGTGGCGGCCTCACCGGAATGAAAAAGCCGAGTGCGCAGAACATTGCGAGCGGCTGGCTGCGTGCGGGGAGAAAGCAAGCTGCATCTGAAGCTTCCAAGAAAGGTGTGTCCTTCCAACACTGTTATTTCAGAGTGTTTGGAAGCTCGTCTGATATTGCTCGACTGTGCACGTGCATGGTTCATGAGGTACTTCACCTGTGTTGTCGTCAACACACCATGCAATGTAGCATAGCGCGAATTTTGAAGTTTGAATAACTTACAAATGCGGTTGGGATAGGCTTCACTCTTAATATTGAATGTGTTTCGCAGCTCGGCTGTTCCACTGCTGGCCAGTGTGACATCGATGTGAGTGGAGGATCTTGTGCTCACCAAGGTCACCCTGACTCAAAAGTGAGGCAAATCCTAACTGCAAACCACGTATATACCTACATGCTGGTACGAGGAAGCCAGGGACCAGGGCCCCGGGGCCATGGGCAGGCGTGATGGTTGAAACAGGAACATCGATCTTATGTCAGCTGTCGACCAGGCAGGCCAAAGGCATGGGGCTGATGAGTGCAGGTGGAAAGGGACTTACCAAGAAGGACTTTGTTTCAGCGCTGGTCACGGACTCCGCCCACATGGAGTTGGTTTTCAGCAGCCGCCCATGGCGAAAGGTACCGTCCCCGCAAATCGTCTCCCCTTTTTGAATCGATCATCTGTTGAAGCTTCGAAGGAGTTAGGGTCAGTTCATATTGAGGGCAAATTTGGTTTCCCGTGAATTATATGTGAAGCGGGTTTTTCAATTGTGTGTCCATCATGTTTTGTTTTGTAACCCTGAGACCGGACAACAAGAAACAAATAAAGGAATGAGGGGGGTGGGAGGCGCACTTGAAGTTTCGGGAGGAAGGGGTCTAATTGCAAGGCTGCGCAATTGGCAACGGTCAGAAAGCTGTTGTCCATTGTGCAACTGCTGATTTCTTGAGTTTTGAGGCCAACCTTGGGAGTCCCCTTCGAAGGCCTTGAAGGATAATGGAGGGTGGAACGTACACTTCAGCATGTCCAAGTAATTGTAACGTTGAAAAACCCTGGCCATCCTTGGGGTTTGGGCCATCCTGAAGCGTTGTTACGACGTCACACTGTGGCAGTACATCCCAAGCACCCCAGCACATGGGGGTTCATGGTGGACCACGCTGGTGATCGTTGCTGCGTCAGACATTGTGGCAGTACATCCCAAACAGCTGTAGGTAGGCACCCTAACACGCGGGGGTCATGGTGGGCCACGCTGGTGATTATTACTGCGTCAGACACTGTGGCAGTACATTCCAGACAGGTGGGCACCCTAACACGTGGGGGTATATACTGGTGGGTCAATTAATATATTGGTGGGTCACGCTGGTTTTCGTTACTGCGTCAGGCACTGTGGCAGTACATCCCAAACAGGTGGGGACCTTATCGAGTGAGGTTCATGTTGGACAGGGAATCAGGACGTTCGTGGCTACGAATCACAGCCTGACGGGCAAGGAGAAGGATCTGCTGGTGGGCGAAGGGGAGACCTGGTCGTCCTACCCGGACGATGTGCCCTTGAGGAGCTTGGCATTGAAAGGGGATAGCCGAGCCGCGCTGGTGCCGTTCCTTGCTCATAGGTGCACGCGTGTCTCCTCCCCGCTAGGAACTGTTGTCCCTGATAAACTAGTACAGCACTGTGGCTTCCTTTAGGGCCGGAGCTGCAGACACGTTTCAGGCGTGCTTGGACCACGCTCTCGGATAGAGGCCTCGTGAGTACACCTATGTTCAGCAGGCTTATAAGCAAATTAGCTAAGAAGGGCCCGATTCGCGGTGCACAGCCTAGCACAACGGGAGGCAGATTTGTCGGGAAGTGAGCGGGGCCGGGTGCCCGGGGGGGGGGGGGCGGGGGGGGGGTGGGTTGGGCCGCGGAGTCGGCCGTGTTTGCTGCCTTTTGGGGCTGACGGTCTTTTGTATGTCCATGTTTACGTACACAGCGGCACACAAAAGGTACGGCAGCTGCGCAGCGGTGGCCACACCTAGTATACATGTAAATACACCGCTGCTTCCATGGAAGCGTCCCCACCTAGTATACATGTAAGTCAACCGCTGCTATGCCGCACCTCGCGTAGATGGACGCAAGTGCGTAATTACATGTAAGTGCTTCCCAAAAAACAACTTGCTAAATCAGAAAACTCGCTATAACATGGCCCTTTTGATCTCTTGGGATGAGCTTCCGGTGGGTGTTGCCCTTTTAGAAGCACAAGAGATGACCATGAGGGCTCCAGGTTGCTCCTCAGCATGTTCCAGCAAGGAGCTTTAGGAGGTCATGAGCTTGATCATGAGCTTGACCGAGAAATGCGAATCAATGGGTACATCGAATTTACGTGCATGCTCAAGAAATGAGCATGAATGAGGAACTCCTCGAAGTTCCAGGTATTCAAGGAACGGAGACGAGTTGGACATCTCAATAAGATGGACGGCATGAACAGGGAATGAGCTTGATTAAGAGCATAAATTGTGTTGCAAGGAAATGCGTGCTTTGGAATCATTAGCTACAAAGGCACATATTCCTCTCTGGAAACGCTCATGAGCTTTTCCAGGGACCAATCAGGAGAATTTTCCTTACCAGGAAAATTGGTCATCAACTGGAAGGGAATAAGAAGTTCCTAAGAAGCTCATGAGAAGGATTTCGAAGCGAGTCATGCTAGAGCATGACTCTAAATAGACAACGTTCAAGCACATGAGATACAACTCTGGAGAGGGCTTGCATGCAGGCACTATGGCAACACCTACAAGTGGCTCTTTTATGGGGATGACGACACGGTTTTCTTTCTGGACGCGGCCATGAAGATCGTAAAGGACCTGGATCCCCAGCTTCCCTACTTCTTGACAGGTAACCCCATTCTTGAGGGTCATATGTGTGACACGAGAACCCTACGGTGCGGCTTCACTACCGCGGTCGAGAACTGTACAGTGCGAGAACCCTACGGAACAAGAACCCTACGGTGCGGCTTCACTACCAAGGTTTGTAGTACAAAAACATCTGTTTTGGGACGTTTATGTGTCAACGATATTGTTCCTAAGATCTAGCAACTCTCAATCGAGTGGGCAAAACTCCTGCTTCAACACACATTGCGTTTATAAGTCATGTGACTCATGTCAGCCCTATTGGGATTGACCTTACTCTTGCCCTCTGAAGGGCTTAGGATAGACTTGTGCGGTGTGCAGACCACCTCTGGTGGACCGTGAAGGAGGGCGGCAAGCACGAAACATTTCACCCGCACAGGGCGGCCCCCCGGTGTGCACCCTGCGGGTACAAAGGCAATACTTCTGGCTCTCCGGTTGTAACGCCTGCCGGCTGCCCCTGCACGCCCAAGGTGCTCTGTAAGGAGAGTGACCCTAACGGTGAGCCATAAATGGGTCATTTTGCCCCCCTCCTCCCTAAACTATCGCATGCTCCCTTTCCCCACCCGTCTTGATCAAAGGGCCCTGATATGAGGGCCCACACACGCGCGCGCGCGCGCGCGTGTGTGTGTGTGTGTGTGTGTGTGTGTGTGTGTGTGTGTGTGTGTGTGTGTGTGTGTGTGTGTGTGTGTGTGTGTGTGTGTGAGTGAGAGAGAGAGAGAGAGAGAGAGAGAGAGAGAGAGAGAGAGAGAGAGAGAGAGAGAGAGAGAGAGAGAGAGAGAGAGAGAGAGAGAGAGAGAGAGAGAGAGAGAGAGAGAGAGAGAGAGAGAGAGAGAGAGGGAGGGGGGGGGGGCGGGAGAAAGAGTGCGCTTGCTGGCGCAAATACATGTTTGTACACTGTGCCTGCGTGCAAGTGCGTTCCTTTGTGTAACCAGGGTTGGTCGTGGGCGGATGACATGCAGGTGAGCTGTTCTTCAAGGACCCCCGTGGGATATGCGGGATTCCGCGCGTGCCCATTCGGACGTACGGTATGCATGGAGGGGCAGGGGCCCTCCTCAGTGTGGGCCTCCTTCGGCGCATCTCCTTCAAGGGCTTTGAGGATTGCGTCACCACCGAGTACTCCACAGGGGGAGACAACTTCATAACGCTCTGCCTTTGGAAGGTACCTTGCACGTGTTGCTGCAGATATGACTCGTTCTAAGTTGCCTGGAACCACTCGTGAGTGCGGCATGACATGTAGCGGCAGCTGTTGCCTAGCCAGGCAAACCTATAGCTTTGCTGCATCAAGATACCGAAGGTCCCCAATGGCAATGCTTTAGGGATCCTCTTGGATTGAATGTCCATCGCGAAGGGCACTTTGGCCCTAGTGTCTAAAGCTATCGGGTGACATACAACCCACACTACGCAATGTGCTCTATGTGGATTCCATCTTGGTACAATGCCATCCTGCCAACGTATCTCATAGATTTCCTGGCATACCATCCTCCCTGCTTCGCTCTCCCAAATGAAAAGTGAAGCATAGCCTATTAGCTAACCACGAACCCCGCATCCTACACACTGGCGTGCAGAAGACATGACACACATGGGAAACCACATGGCGAACGGCGTTCTTTCTGCATCTGCCCCCTTGGGGAAAGGGGATGGGGAAAGGCAGACATGCCTAGCAGGGCCGGGCCTGCTGTTCAACACCTTCAGTGTGGCGACGTGTACTGGACCGTAGTACCCAAGCACTGTCAAAGTACTGGATGGTACCCCAGCAGTGTCAAAGTACTGGATGGTACCCCAGCATTGTCAAAGTACTGGATGTTACCCCAGCATTGTCAAAGTATTGGGTGGTATCCCAGCAGTGGCAAAGTACTGGATGGT
Source organism: Botryococcus braunii (assembly GCA_002005505.1). NCBI lineage: Eukaryota > Viridiplantae > Chlorophyta > Trebouxiophyceae > Botryococcus > Botryococcus braunii. The sequence continues at coordinate 232,211 of KV908365.1, forward strand.
ACCCCAGCAGTGGCAAAGTACTGGATGGTATCCCAGCAGTGGCAAAGTACTGGATGGTACCCCAGCAGTGGCAAAGTACTGGATGGTATCCCAGCAGTGGCAAAGTACTGGGGTACCGTTCAGTAATTGGTGGACCACTTGTTACGTGAGGTACCCGAATTGGCACCGGCGCTTTGAGGACAGATTCGGATCAGGCTGGCCCTTGCTGGTTCATTGCAGACACCCGTTCCTCATAGGTAGTACAACTACTAACGTCTCTGGATCCATTCTTGGCCAACGCTCCCAAGAAGTCGATTTTTCACTTCACTCTCTCGCCGTTTTTCCCTTCATTCTGTCGCCGGTCGGTAAAGTGCTAGTCCACTGACAGATTTGGGCTGGTGCCTGGGGTCCAGAGCGGGTACTTCATGACAGACCCGGATCCCATGTGGCACCCACGTGGGCTGGCCATGTTCGATATCGGGCAGATATCGCAATACGATGGAATGCCAATCGCTCCCCGGGTGGCCAGGCTGTTGGGAGTACACCTCCTGGCCGCAGCAGGCGGCTGCGACTTGGGTCTCTGCAAGGTATCCACTCCTGCCCCTGAGCGTCGACCTCTTCCCTTGAATGACACGTATATGCCGTCTAGGTGGGAAGATCTCCCCCCCTCCCCCCCCCCTCCTCGCGCGCTCTCTCTCTCTCTCTCTCTCTCTCTCTCTCTCTCTCTCTCTCTCTCTCTCTCTCTCTCTCTCTCTCTCTCTCTCTCTCTCTCTCTCTCTCTCTCTCTGTGTGTGTGTGTGTGTGTGTGTGTGTGTGTGTGTGTGTGTGTGTGTGTGTGTGTGTGTGTGTGTGTGTGTGTGTGTGTGTGTGTGTGTGTGTGTGTGTGAATGCATGAGATAGGGGCGCATGCGCGCTTCCCCCCTCCCCCCCTGCTCATGGGGATGCGGGGCGGTGCGTGAATTCACACATTTGCGTGCGAACTTCTCCATGCCTGCATGCTTGTGCCTGTGTGAGCGTGCGTGTGCGTTCCATACCATGCGTTTTCAAGGGGTTGGGGGTGTGAGCGGGAGGGTTAGTGGGCAGGTGGGACCTGGCTTGTGGACAAACGCCTGCTCAGGCCATACCATGTGGGTGATCATAAAGAAAAAGGGGCAGATGAGAAGGGAAAGATGAAGGTTCCTGGCGACTTCACTGTCTGCAGGTGGAGAGGGAGCACTTCGTGAGCCTGCACATGCGTTCACGGAAGTTTCCTTCCCGGTCAGCTTGGAACCTCACGGCACGGGTTATTACCGCCGTCGTGGACCTTGCAGAAGGCCGCACGTCATCCCTCCACCTCAGCCCAGAGGCGCGTCCCTTTTTGTGAGTCCTGTGTGCTGCAATCCTTGCTTCCTACAACATTCTCAACTTTCATTTGATTGTTTTCGGTGTCAGTTCCATACCCGCGCAGTTTTGGCATCTCTTCTCGTTATTGGAAAACCTCATGACCACGACGCGTGACTTCGTCATATGGAAACCATGGGCTTAACGTGAGAACTAGTAATGTTCTCGCAATTGATGATATCAACATTCCGGCCTTACTGCCATATATGCCACATACTCATAGCACTATTGCCACAGTTATACTGCCGACACACTTGGAGGGGGGGGGGGTTTTCTAGGAGGAAGGAAAAGAAACAGAATATGAAGACGCTGGGTGTGACTCATAGCTTGAAACATTTGGGTTGGGGCCCTTGCAACATCGGCCTCGTTTTTTTAAGTCCACTCGTGTAAATGGAGAAGCTAACTTCTGTTTAGCCCTGAGAGGCTAATGAGATTGAGCGGGTGCAGGAGGAGGGAATCGCAAACTGGATAGAAGCGGGAATTGAAGTCCTCAGACGCCTCAGCTGTGTTGCTTCCTTGTCGGGGGTCTCTGCAGACGGCAGGCAGCACAATCAGCTGGGCGCAGACAGCGGGAGCTCAGATGTATCTCGAACAATCCAAGAGGACTATTTGCAGCAGGCCACGGTGAGCTCCTGTCGTTGGCACGGGTGCTGGGAAGAGAGGCGCGTCTCCGTTTTCCTGTGTCGTCCACTTTTCTTTTCCCCCGCTACCCCCAGATCCTTTTGAAGACAGGGTAAATACAGTGAGAACCCGGAGGGGGGGCAGTTGGAGTGCACTCTCACGTGAGCGGGTGTGAGGTCATGGCTCTACGTCTGCTTCTCTACTTTATCATCTTGCCTCATCGTCTCGGGAGCAATGAAATCACAGTAGCGTGAACTTAGGTGAGATTGTAATCGTGCGAATTCAGTTCCGTCAGGGAGTTTGTACAGTGTGTATGTGTCTGGGTCTGTCCCTGTCTCTCTCGGAGGGAGGGAGGAGGTACTGAGAAAGCGAAAGGGGGGAAGGTGCGAGAGACACATTACAGAGTCCGTTGCACTTTCGCCTCCTTCACTCATGCCCTACTCCCTAACCCCCCCCCCCCCGCGGGGGAGACAGGACAGGCGCAGGTGCGCGCGCGCGCGCGAGCACACACACACACACACACACACACACACACACACACACACACACACACACACACACACACACACACACACACACACACACACACTCACTCACTCGCACACACGCGCACGCACACACACACACACACACACACACACACACACACACACACACTCTCGCACGCACGCACGCACACACTCACACGCACGCACACACGCGCGCGCGTACATGCGTGCAACATATTTGGGGTTTAACCGGGTTTCGGGGGTGGGGGGGGGGAGTTTATTGACTTGACAGACTGGGTGTACGGCCTCACCACATTACGAAAAAAAGCACTGTTCTTCTTGTCTGTGCAACCTATTGTCGATGACGGACGTCTGACCCAGCAGCTGTCTGTGCTTGCAGATAAAAGCAGCCGAAGCGGTCGCTTTCGAAATCGTGCAAGCTTTGTTTCGGCACACCGAGGGACACGTGGCTGCACTAGGGCAAAGACCTGCGTCGGCTCCCAGTTTGAGTCCCTCAGAAGGGAGTCCCTCAGAAGGATACACAGGACCACCAGGTGGCCATGACAGCGCGAAAGCACCCGGCAAATGGGCGCGGTCCATCCAACCATCGGCCGCGTACATAGCAAATCTAAATCACAGTGAGGTCCGGAGCGTGGTCGAGCGGGCGCGCCGGGCCGCTGCCGATGCTGCACAATTGTTGTGAGGTCGCATTCAGAAGCCACATTGGTTTTCCGGATGATTCTGTGACATAACTCCGTTTATTTCCTTGGTCCTCGTCAGTGATGATGATGGCTGTGATGCTTTACGGAATGACGACAACAACGACGACGATAATTACGAAGACGATAACACCTGTAATAAATGAAGAGTATCACGATGAGGATGACAACATGGATGATAATGAAGAGGATCATGATGAAGGCGGCAACGATGATGCTGCTGCTGCAGACGTGTTCATGACATTATGATTATTACGTTACATATGATCATGGTGGTGGCGGTACCATGCTTTAACCTGCCGCTGCGGCATGTTTTGAGCTGCTGCTCTCGGGGGAGATCGAGCCATCAATCTCCCCGCAAGAGCTCGTGGCGTGTTTGTTTTTTGCAATGCCTGGAGAGTGTGCAGCGCGCCTGAAAGGCCATAGGCAGCAGGATCACCCTCTCACGGGCTTGCGCATGGACCGTGACGGAAACCACTCCAATCATATTGGATGGCAGCAAAAGTTGCCTGTCAGCGGAAGTTGTGTTTTCTTTTGGCTTGGGGGGGGGGGGGGGTTAGAGTCCCGTGCAATTGCCTGAGGAACTGATTCGTGATCTGGTACCATGTTCCCTTGCGTGGGTTCCCAGCCTGCGTGTGTGCGTTCTCGACACAAACTGTGATCAAATGAATGGCTGCATGTATGGGATCGGTCATCAGTAGTGAGCTAGTAGTGATGTATGCGTTTGGGTGTACATAGCCGTGGTGTCTCTTGAAGTTGACCAATGCCATGGAACCTTCATGTACATTAGTAAAAATGTCCATTGTTTGTCCCGCGACCATATCAGGTGTTTCCTGTAGGTGAGAGAGAGAGAGAGAGAGAGAGAGAGAGAGAGAGAGAGAGAGAGAGAGAGAGAGAGAGAGAGAGAGAGAGAGAGAGAGAGAGAGAGAGAGAGAGAGAGAGAGAGAGAGAGAGAGAGGTTTCTCCATTTTCCCTTTTTTGTCCCTGTTTGTGAAATCTGAGTTGAAAACCCAGCGGTAGGTGGAGGATTGGTTCAACAGATGGGCGTGTGTGAGGGCACCGGAGGCATTATCTCCCAAACATTTTACAACTGGTATGCCCGATTCATGTCGACCAACAGTACGGAAGGCATGCCAGGAGCCTATCGTTGACTGTCTTCGCCCAAGTACTGCCCACCCGCATTTTTGGATTCCAATGAATGGAAGTGCTAATTCCGTAGCCTACACACAGCTTCTGTACAGCCGCATGGGTCACGATTAGATGTACTACACTTCAATGCAAATAGATTCACTATGCTTTTAATTCAAACAGTTCAAGGCCATTCGAAGCGGGAGTGATGCTGGTCAATGACGAGTGTCCTCCCCTCAACCGCTCTCCCGGGAGAAGAGGGGGTGGAGGGTGGCGGCCGTAAATGCGTAGTGCCATCATTATGCACCGGGATGTGCAGAAACAGAATCTTACAGACCTTTAGAGCCCTAAAGTTGTAAAGGCTCAATAGCAAAAGGCATATACAAACATCTTCAGACTCTTCAGCTGTGGTTGGCTAACCCACCAGCCCAACCCCTCGACAAATGCACAATGCTTGGTAATAATGTTTGATGGCGGAGTACCTCCTCTGGCACCGCTTGTCTCTTCATCTAAACTAACCTTCGACTCTTGACTGGTCATTTGCACTTGGCTACCATACTAATATACACTGCATACCATGAGTTAAATGCCATGGCAGAGGTCCAGGCCTTAGCTTAAGTTCAAGGCACTTAACCAACATTGCATAAAGTTACATTGCATAGGAGATGGGTTCAAGTCCAAGTTCTTTTACTCTACCACCCCGAGCGCAATGTACAGGACAGTAAGCCCACTCGCCAGTGGTGTATGAAGGGATGTCCCCTCAGTCACCATGTATATGGGCTATTTACCGGAAAGACATGACTTCAAAACGACCAAAGCCTGAAGGAGACAGTGCATCAGAAAAAGGACCAAAGAATACTCAAACGTCTCGCCTCTCTCCACAAATGCATGAACACACTCCACTCATCCTCACAACCTCCTCATCACCATCTCACCTTATCGATTCAATGGCATGTGATGGCAGACCCAGTTGCAATAGCATGGGCACCATTCAGACCACTCTTAGACATGTCACTTCAATCACTACACGTCTCGCTGAGTTTCTGTAGGCTCTTCACATGGAAGGATATAAATAGGCAGCCAAAGTGTGGTGCAGCCATCACAAACAAATGCTTCTGCGATCAGCACAATAAAATGTTTCGAAATATTGTGCTGATCGCATAACTATTTGTACTGCGTTGCCTTGTAATTGTTTTCAACTTCCTGGGCTGTGGCTTCAGTGCTTTGATCCACCTGCACAGAAACATTAGAACAATCAGTGCACCCATTCCAAACTGACCAAAAAGTGCATTTTACATCCATTTTAATGAATTCAAGAGGTAAAGGGATCTTGGTCTGCGATACTGTCGCTGCCACAGAAACAGAAGGCCTCACATTTGGACACAATGCCCCCTGCGTTAGCCTGTAGCCCCAGGTCGATACCTCATAATTGCTCTGCATGGGACAGGGCTTGAACACTTGCCTGTTTTGCTTTCCACTTTGCATGCTTCACATAGCGCCAGCCCAGCAAGTTCACCCTGTCCCTGCTTACAGATGTACTCGCGCATGGCTGGTCGGAGGGTAACGTTCATCAAGGCATGGATACCATTGTCAATAGGATGGACAATAAATGGTATAGCTGCAACCCCACCAGAAACCTCAGCACTCCTGCGGAACAAGGGAAAGTCCCACAGAGAATCAACAATCTGTAAAGACTAAAAACACCCCCACCCCTTCCCCCCCCCCCCCCCAAAAAAAAAGAAAAAGAACCCAACAAAAACCACATAACAAAACAAAATGCAGGCATAAACTTCAGCAGTGGGAGCAAAATAACTAAGCAATACTGAAACATTTGAATTTTGCGGGTCAGAGAAAACATGGCTTAGAGAATGGTGTACCTGACAATCCCACGGCTGTCGGCAATGATTTATCAATGAGGTCCAGTACCTCAGGAGATTGCATAGAAAACATCACTGCCAAGGCCTCAATTGCCGACCTCACGCTCTCCTGCGCCTAAGCTCCAACCAAGAACCATCAGAGACTTGCAAAATGCAGTTGCCACTGCTAGCATGTGCATAGCAGCGTGCCTTACAAGGCTGAAGTTAGTCGGACAACACCTTCATGGGACACATGATCAGTGTAAAGAAGGTTTGCACCCCGGAGCTTCCAACCCCAGATGAGATTTAACACCGCATGCCAGATCTTATCTACTGATGAGACTCGAACCACATTGTACGTTCTGCCGCACTTTCGAAAACAAATTGCATACCCATGCCTTTCCTCCCACAACATTGTTCAACAGCTTTTGTGAGGGCTTAATCAAGAAATCGGCTGCGTATACTCAATCATTTGAGCAAAGCGCGGAGACCAAAGACTGTTTAGAAAGTCATAACACAAGAACACTACATGATTTCAGATTGCTACAAACCAAGACAGTAGCCTGTGTTTTAGGCACGAGCTGTTGATACAGGGAAGCACAACATTCTCTGAATAAAACAGTGGTTTGCTTCTATTCTAATAGGATAACTATACATATTTGTAGAGGTCTACAGAGTTTCACATCCCATTCGTAACTCAAATCAAATGAGGACCAGTCAAACTCCCCAAAACGGGACGCACACCTGCCTACAAGACAATGAAAGGTTGGGGAGATAAACACCGTTTTTGCATCAAAACCCAGAGTCATGATATGAAAAATACCTCGATGGGCTTGAGGAGTGCATGCGTCAGCTCGACCACTGTGTGAATAGTATATCCAGGGCAGGCGACTGAGGCGAGCAATTGCCAGACCACCGTATCAATGGTCCTCTCAAGCGCAAGTAACTTCTCCAACCTAGCAGAACACCAATATCAGCTCATTTCCACCGTATGGTGTAAGAGGCAACAGCAGTTAGGGCAGGTGCAACCCCAGACACATTAACTAATACCAATGACAATATCTTTATGCCATTCAGAAACATGAACTTATGGTCGTGACCCCAGCCAGTCATAATCTTGCCATACAAGCCCAAGCTAACATTGTCATTGTCATGCGCCTAACAAACAATTCTAGAGGCAAGGAACGTATGCCACATATGACGACATTTACCTTGGCGTATCAACATCAGGATTTAAGCCCTTGTAAGTTTTGTTTTCCAATTCTTTCTTTGCACCGGCATAGGCCTTCAACCCCTTGTCCGCTGTGTCCACTAGAACATATCCGATGGCCACAGCATATGACAATGGAACACCAAATGCAGGTAGCCATGCTGCAAAAGCCTCCCTGCAGTTTCCAGATTAACATTCTCAGTCATTAAAGAGACCTGGGCTGAGCTCACACTCCTGAAGATTCATATTAGGTCGCTTCTATCAGGTTCAGATCAGGGTCCTGCAGGGTCCAGTTGATCGACAAACATAAATCACGTGTATTAATCCCCCCATGCCGTCACCCACAGGCACAAAAACAATACCGGGCGAAAGGCATACACAAAAGCAGGATCAGAAGGCAACTGCAAAGCGGACCTACCCGAGTTCGTTGGAGTACCCCAGATATCGGGCTGGGCCGTCCCGAAGCGGGTCAAACACCGCTTCAAATTCTTCGTCGTAACTACCTGTCGCTGCTCCGTTCATTAGTTCATGCCGTAGCCGGCCCATTGGGCTCATCTCCGAGACACTGACCGTGGGGAAGCTCCCGGGGTCCCGTTTCGGTACCATTGAAGCGTCCTGGTAAGCTTCAAACTTCGGGAAAATCGTGTCTTCTTTTCGACGACTCTCGCCATGGTCTTCCACCGCTTCTTCCTGCTCCGCCCGTGGTGGTTGCACTGTCGGGCGCTCGTCTGCGAGAACTCTGACCTTGAAGCCTTCAGCTCTGCGAGCTGGACGAGCCAGGATACCTGCAGCGGGATGCTGGGGCGGTCGAGAGCATCGGCAGACTTGTGGTCCGGAAAGGTTCAGAGGGACAGGGATGCTCGACATGTTTCGAAATGCTATCCCGCCTTGACAAACAAACCAAAAGAGAATGACAAACTCCGAAACACTAATAAAGCCAATATGGATTATGCTCGAGTCAATAAAGATCGGCTCTTGCAAACTTGGTGCACAGTGGGAAGCATTTGCAGTCTCAGAAGTATCTGTGGCATGCGGAAGGACGACTGGCTGTGGAGGGCTGACCTGGACGGTCGTGATTCTCTCGCGGGACGGTCCCGCGGGACAGGGGGGCGGTAACGTGACCTGACAATCATAACGTGGGGCGCCGTCAAATTCAGGACCGCTTCTCATGGCCACTCGTGAGTCAGCAGTCGTGACTTGTACCAATCACCTCCAGGCATTCCCGGCATTGACCAGTGGCGCGAGCGCCGAACAGCCACTGGCTGATGGCTATCGAGTCCTCGTTCCCGTCCCGTCAGCTCACCCGGCACGCTCGTAGCCAATCCATCCTTGCGGGCTCAGCCATTTCAAGGACCTCCAAGCCTTTTGAAGGAACTTCAAGCATTTCTGCTTGCGGCGTCACCTGCAGTGATGGCACGACGGCAGCGTCACTTCGTAGCCTGTGGGAAAAACCGTCCACGCTACAACGTTTCCAGGAACAGCACACAGCACTCTCCAACAGTAGAGGTTGGTCAAGGATACCAACATGCTTCGGACAAGTCTTACAAATGATCTTAACTGCTCTCACTCTTGCTAAAGACCACGTAACACTACGCCTTGCCTGATAGCAGAGTTCAGCACCAAAGAGGCCTTGCGATGTCTACTTTACGTCACTAGAATACAATAATAGTTCATCAGTAACTCAGCAAGGTCTCTTTGTGATGTTTGTACAGTGAAACTATCTTACCGCCACAACGGTGGACGTCAACATAAGTCTCAATGAGGTCAAACATTCAGTGCGCTCTCGTCATGCACTCTCATCAATGCACACAGCAGTAATATCTAACTGGTCTGAATGTTTGAGCACAATCATATCTGGAACGGCTTTGAGAATCCTAAACACACCTGCAGTGATGGCACGACGGCAGCGTCACTTCGTAGCCTGTGGGAAAAACCGTCCACGCTACAACGTTTCCAGGAACAGCACACAGCACTCTCCAACAGTAGAGGTTGGTCAAGGATACCAACATGCTTCGGACAAGTACCGAGCCGTTCCTGGGCTGCCCAGGGATGGCTCGGACTGCAGGGATCCTAAAGTACTACCATACGTAATGTCTATTGAGAACGCATATCGTACAAGTCACGTGTTATGTCATTGAGGTACGAGTATGATCTATACCGTTCATAAAGGGCTATAACGGCTATAGTTTACACTGCTGTTGATGGCATGTGACAGGGGATGTCACTAAGTACAGTATTGACCAATTCATTCAACACTTCCCCTTGACAGCACCCTGTCACCTATGTCATCTTCACAAGTCCAAACCCTCGCCTGTGCATCTGGAAGGCAGGGCGAGCGAGAGGCTTTGTCAGCATGTCTGCCTTGTTCCTTGCAGACTCCACATAGCAGAGTGTAACCTGCCCCTTTGCAATAGCTTCACGTGCAAAGTGGAAGCACACTGCAATGTGCTTAGTATACTTGCTATACAGTGGGTTTTTCAGGTTAGCAATGCACCCCTGATTGTCACAGTATAGCTTCACTGACCAAGGAGGAGTTCCGATTTCCTCCATGAACCCACGCAGCCAGTTAAGCTCCTTAATAGCCAGACTGGTTGCCATGAATTCTGCCTCCACAGTGGAGGTAGCAACTGAGTGTTGCTTCTTACTACCCCAGACCACAGCACTGCCAAACACTGATAGCACATATCCCGAGGTAGAATGCCTGCTGTCAATATCGCCAGCATAATCTGCATCAACATGACCTTCTAACACAGGCCCTTTCCCTCCCAGCACTAAGACACACTCTCGAGTAGACTGAAGATACCTCAATACCCTCAAGCCCTCATTCATGTGGGCAGTGGTGGGAGCGTTCCGGTAACGGGACAGAACACCCACAGCCTGAGCTATATCAGGTCGAGTTGTATTAGCAATATACAACAGAGACCCAACAAGCTCACAATATCTATGCCCGGGAGGCAGTGGAGTCCCAGACCCAAAGCTGGTCTCACCCACTGTAACCTGCGGCATCCCAGACATCACAAAGTCTTTACTCATGGGAGTATCGACTGTACGTGACTCAGCACTCACCCCAAACTTCTCACACAGTGCATCAATCTTAGGCACGCAGCTCAGTGATAAGCACCGATTCTCTCTATCTCTCAGGATCTGGCAGCCCAAGAAGTCCTTGACTTCACCAAGGTCATGAATCTTGAAGCTTGCCAACAGCTCCTTTTTCACCCATTCTATCTCTTCCGCACCCATTGCCACAATCAAAAGATCATCAACATACACAAGCATGTATGACAGCTCCCCATCCTCGTGTCTCTTTATGTAAACTCCCGCATCGCTCTTACACACTTCATATCCCATACTCAGCAGCTTCTCATTCAGGGTCTTGTGCCAAGCCCTGGGAGCCTGCTTCAGGCCATAAAGGGCCTTACGCAGTCTGCACACAATGTTGGGGTTGCCATTATCAAATCCAGGAGGCTGTGTCACATACACCTCCTCCTCTAATTCACCATTCAAAAAGGCGGTCTTTATATCCACCTGGTGAATTTCCATGTTCTTTGCTGCAGCAGTTGCTAGCAAAGTCCTCCTGGACCCATAGCTACTGGTAGGTGCAAAGACCTCATCTACATCAACTCCAGGAATCTGTCTACAGCCCTGGGCTACAAGCCGAGCCTTAAATCTCAACACGTTCCCATGTGCATCAGTCTTCACAGAGAAGATCCAATGCACAGGGATCACCTTGTGTCCCCTGGGTCTCTCAACGTACTCCATCACCTCGTGCGCATCAAGAGAATCTTGCTCCTCTTGCATTGCCTGGCGCCAGAATTCCCACTGAGGGGATCTTTGCGCCTCCCTGAGGTTTCCAGGGATTGGCACCTTGGACCACCTCACCCCAGGTATCTTACCCTTTACAGGATTCAGATTGTGATCATGCACAACATGGCTATCCTCTCTAGGCTCACACGCACGTGCTTCCACTACTCTTTCGCTCGAGGTTACTGCGTTACACACCTCTCTGACTCTCTCCCACTCTGGAGGTGTCTGCAGCTTTCTCTCCTTGGAGGATTCACATGCTGCTCCACTCAATCTGGGTCTTACATCACTCGTCATGTCCCAAACGCACTCATCACTCAAAGGCGCAGCATAATCTGGCACTGTGCGACACCCTGCAGTGGTGTCTCTCTCATCCACGCTTGTACTCTCACAACACACCTGTGACTCCCCAGTGTGTCCCTCACAAGCACGCAGAGCCTGGCCATCTGAAGACTCCCTTTGTCCATCAAGTGTCTGATTGGAAATCTCCAAACTGACCTCTCTTGCCTCACTCTCAGCGCTTACATGATCAGACATGCCCTCCAGCCTGGCCAAGTCCTGTCCATTAGGCTGAGCTTCCGTTGCTTCCCCTGGGCAAATGGCCTCTGACATTCTCCTATTCTCTCCATCACTCACATCTCCATCATGTTCCACAGTGACCTCAGCTGCAGTCTCACGTGCTGCTACTCTCTGATCATACCGTTGCTGCCGGGTCAGCCCGTCTTGCCCTCGGACACCCATGGCCCCAACTTCCATTCGAACACATTCTTGCACATTATTCAAACGTTGCATGTGTGACTTGGTCTCCTCGCCTCCTCGCGCCAGGTTCTCCATGTGTCCGAGTACGGACCAGCTGTGGCCGGACTGCGTATGGCTCAGCTCCGAGGAAGTGGGCTCCCCGTCCACGTTGACACTTGTAGTCTCAGAATTCTCACAGGGGTTGATTGCACATGGGGTAGTTGCACAGGGGGTGGTTGCACAGGGGGAGTCAGGTCCGGACTGCTGCACGTTGACCTCTCGGTTGCAGAGAGGCTCAGGATCATCTGAGTCCCAAAAAGACAACTGACCCAAGGACTGCTGGCCCTCCTGTTGTACAAAAGGCAAGGCAAAGGGCTGCTGGACTGCATTTGGACTCACAGGAGACATGGTGCTAAGCCCCACTCTGTCTGCGCCCCTTAAGTGCTCCAGAAAGGTAACATCTCTGCTTTCTTTCCAAATCCCGTTTCCCATATAAATTCTATATGCCTTTGACACACTGGAATACCCTGTGAAGAGACCAGGGGAGGTCTTAGACTCAAACACTCCCCTTTGGTGATCAGGTATGTGCACATGTGCTAGACAGCCAAAAGTCCTGAGCAGGGATACATCGGGCTTTACCCCATGGAAGGCTTCATAAGGCGTCTTGTCACGTCCAGTCACAGGTCCCATATTGTACAGGATGCAGGCTGTCTCCACTGCTTCCTTCCAGAGTGACTGTTTGGCAGCTGCATGCAACATGAGTGTTCTGGCCTTCTCCTTGATTGTTCGGTTCATCCGTTCAGCAACGCCATTTTGCTGAGGCGTGTATGCTGCAGAGGTCTCAAATTTAATTCCCTCCTGCGTACAGAAACCCTTCAATGTACTGTTGAGGAATTCTGTCCCCCTGTCAGTACGAATGCACTTAACAGAGCGGTTCAACTGCCTCTGCCAAAAAATCAGGAGGTCTCTGACTGCACTGCTGATTGCATCCTTGGTTTTTACTGCCAGGGCTATGACGTAGTGCGTAGCCTCATCCACAATCGTGACAAAGAAGCGCTCCCCAGTAATAGCTGTAGGGGAGATGGGGCCAACTGTGTCCAAATGAATTCTCTCAAGGGGCTCAGTGGCTGCTCTGGAACTGGTTCCAAAAGGGGGACGACTGTGCTTTCCTTGAATGCACGCTTCACACGAAGAGTGACAGTTTGCGCAAGGGGAGAGAGATACAGGGATGCCCAGGACCAAATCTTCAGACTGCAGTCGCCTCATATTAACCTCCCCTGGGTGCCCCAGTCTACTGTGCCACAGTGCTCTCAATCTGCAATCATGAGCGACTGGTGCTCTGGCTGTGTTAACAAACACAGAGACAGGGTTTCTGACTGGACTGACCTTCTGCAAGAAATACAGGCCATTTCTCTGTGCAACTGAACAAGACCAGTTTTGAGCGCCACGCATACCAGTGTAACTTCCCACACTGTCTGTCACAAAACTAGCCCCATCACGTATAGCAGCTGTCACTGAAATCAGATTAGCTGTAGCTGAAGGAACACAATGCACATTGTGAAGCCACAGGGGTTGCTGTTCTGCACTGCTCAAGCACAGGGAACCAGTTGCAATTATCTGTCCCGTGGCATCTGACGTAGCCATATGCAAAGGAATGGGATTTCTGTGCAGGGTGGGGGAATGTAGCAGGGACAGATCATTGACTAGGTGGATGGTGGCTCCACTGTCCACCAGAAAACTTCTCGCTTCTGGCATGACGCGTGTTGGTGTTAAGACATTCAGAGAAATCATGGCAGACATACCAGAGGGTGGTGGATATCCCCCGGGGAAAAAGTTGTTGCCGTTCCCGCTGCCCTCCGGAGGTCGAGCCACTGCAGCCGACGCTTGATTTTGGAATTGCGGAAGCAGATTGGCCATTGCAGCCATGACTTGCTGCAGGTTCTGTTGCATCTTCTCGTCCGCCTCCTTCTTGAGGCAGTTCCTCTCAAAATGGCCTAGCTTGTTGCAGTAGCGGCAGCGCCTGTTGTCACGCCGGTCCCGTCCCTCCACCTTGGTCGATGAAGCTTGGCCCCCCTGGCCTCCAGCTTGGGTCTCCTGTGGGCTTGCAGTCCCTGGTGTGGTGGAGTAGGCTGGTGTGATGGCTGCCCTGGCCACAGGGGTGACTCTGGGGACCTGGTCGTTGAAGCCCAGTCCCTTGGCTGTGGTGGAGATGATCTCCCACAGTCCCTCCAGATCCTTCCCAGCAGATGAGGAGAACATCCCAGTCTCCTTCGCTTCCTCTGGCAGGCCCTTGATGATTGCCAGCTTGGCTTCTCTCTCCATGATGGAGTGCCCATTTCGCTTGAGTGCATGGAAGAGTGCCACCTTCCTGTTGTAGTAGTCCTCCAACGTTTCTGTCTCTCCCATGCTGGTGTGTAGGAGCTCCAGCCAGCGTGCTGTTACCTCCTGGTCTGCCCCTCCAGTAAAACGCTCTCGAACCCACTGGTAGGCATTGGCTGCCACTTGCATTGCAGCCAGCTTGGCACCCCACGCCTTGGGGACGCTCTCAATCAGCATTAGGAGCGCTGCTGCATTCTCCTCTGTGTCTGGCATTGGAGCTTCAATGGCTGCCTTGCACCTTTTGAGGCCACAGGCTGCCACATATGCCAGATCCCAGAGTGGAAATTCCACTCCCTCTCTGTCCAGAGTCACTGGACATTTGACATTCGTGGTGACGACGCCACCGGTTTTCGTCATTGCGATGCACATCTCTCCACTCTGCGCAGTGGAGTTTGCTGGCTGGCTGGGTGATGCACTGATGGAGGAGCCAGACCCAGCTGATCCAGACTCCGTTGCAGTGCGCTTACTTCTCGTTTTCATGATCACTTGTCTGCTTCTAGTTTTCATGATCAAGCCAGTTCTTCACTCCAAGCCTTAAATGACTTCCCCTGGAAGCACTTCTTCCTAGCTCTGACACTGAGTTGATCAGTCCCAGAAGTACTTCTGCTTTCCCAGCCCAGTTGCTACTGTACAACAATTCCTTCCAGCACTACAGAAGGAATAATTTTACGTGACTAGCTCGATATGTTTGAACGGCCAGACCTCACTCGTCAGTGAAGCTCGCAGTCTCGAAGCGGGGTCCGAAACCCCTTTTCTCCCTGGAAATCTGTCGTGCGTCACTGCAAGCTCAGCTTGGAAAGGGTGGGCCCATAACCTCAAGCATTTCTGCTTGCGGCGTCACCTGCAGTGATGGCACGACGGCAGCGTCACTTCGTAGCCTGTGGGAAAAACCGTCCACGCTACAACGTTTCCAGGAACAGCACACAGCACTCTCCAACAGTAGAGGTTGGTCAAGGATACCAACATGCTTCGGACAAGTCTTACAAATGATCTTAACTGCTCTCACTCTTGCTAAAGACCACGTAACACTACGCCTTGCCTGATAGCAGAGTTCAGCACCAAAGAGGCCTTGCGATGTCTACTTTACGTCACTAGAATACAATAATAGTTCATCAGTAACTCAGCAAGGTCTCTTTGTGATGTTTGTACAGTGAAACTATCTTACCGCCACAACGGTGGACGTCAACATAAGTCTCAATGAGGTCAAACATTCAGTGCGCTCTCGTCATGCACTCTCATCAATGCACACAGCAGTAATATCTAACTGGTCTGAATGTTTGAGCACAATCATATCTGGAACGGCTTTGAGAATCCTAAACACACCTGCAGTGATGGCACGACGGCAGCGTCACTTCGTAGCCTGTGGGAAAAACCGTCCACGCTACAACGTTTCCAGGAACAGCACACAGCACTCTCCAACAGTAGAGGTTGGTCAAGGATACCAACATGCTTCGGACAAGTACCGAGCCGTTCCTGGGCTGCCCAGGGATGGCTCGGACTGCAGGGATCCTAAAGTACTACCATACGTAATGTCTATTGAGAACGCATATCGTACAAGTCACGTGTTATGTCATTGAGGTACGAGTATGATCTATACCGTTCATAAAGGGCTATAACGGCTATAGTTTACACTGCTGTTGATGGCATGTGACAGGGGATGTCACTAAGTACAGTATTGACCAATTCATTCAACAGAACTCCCAAGCACAAGATCTGTTTCCTTGGAAGAACAAGATCATCATTCTAGAACTAGAAAGCTTTTAAGCTCTTAAGATCTCTCGAGGGACAGGAGTACACTAGTGCCACCTACAGGGTTCCGGCAAGAGCCAATCACTTTTCTGCAAAGAGGGAATATGCTTTTGCCGCAGGAGTTCACAACGCTTGTCGAGCGCAGCTCGAACTCAAACAGAACGACTGAACTTGTCATGACATGCATGTATATGCATATGCTAGAGCACAGACCTAATTAGGCTTATAAGCACCTGCGATCCTAGTGAGGTCATCAGGAGAAATGAACTTGACATGCTTGAGCACCGAGGTCATCAACAAAGGGATATGAATGATAGGATCAGGAGAAATGATAGCATCAGCAGAGATGAACTTGAAATGCATGAGCACAGCGGCCATCACGAGTGATCTGACAGCTGCAATTCCACGAGGGAAAAGTGGAAACGGATTTCTGTGACTAACATTAAACTGGAAACGGATTTATATGACTAATTAATTAGTCATAGCTATAACGAGGTTATCATCAAAAGAGCTCGTCGGGGCCACCGAAAATAAGGATCGATTCAAAAAATTTGCTCAAAAAATTCTCATATTGGTCGTGAAGGCTCAAGCAGCGTATCAAAAGGAGCATGCAGTTGCTGCTGGATGCCACAAGCTATTCGAGGTCCCGTGGTCACTGTCTAGCTCGGCAAGGAAATTCAGCGTCAAAGGTACACGAAGTACTTCCTAAAAGACCTGCAGGAATAGTGTAGGCAAACAAAAACAGCATCAAAGATGCAGGGAGTACTTCTGACAAAACCAGGATCCGGATGTACTTCATGTACCTTCAGATGCTGCACTTCCCTGGCCAGACTCATGGCACTGTGCAATGCTTTAGACTTACCACTATAGCATATCCTAACCGTAAACCACCAGTGATTTAGATTTGAAAAGTGCTGTTTGCAATTGCAATAAATCACTTTCACGAAGTAAGTCGTGGGCTTCCAATAATCGCATGAAAACCTATGGTTGGTAACTTAAACAGCTGGCAGCGTGGAGTCCGTCTCAGAGGTCCCTGTTAGGAACTCCGGGGTGGCTGTCTGCGTTACCCCAGGAGATACAAACCAAGCGAGTCCTCCTTTCTGGCTGCAACATGCAAGATTACAGACTGCGAATCGCAGTACTAGCCTGCGCGGATGCCGCCGCGTTTACAGCACTCACGTTTTATGCACACGTTTCATCAATTAATTAATGCATGCAAGGTTACACAAAGAAGTTCCTGGAGAGGATGTAGACTAGTGCATCACAGTGCCCTTGGTGGCGGAATAAGACAGCAACCCCATCTTCCTCTGTCCATCGTCTGTCCATCGATTGGACAGATCTCCCGGTCGCACCTCTCGGGTGCTCAAGGTGACCTCCACGTTGGAGAAGCCAGCAGACTCTAAAGCTGCTGTCAGGGAAGCCTGCCACACACAAGGAAGTCAAAAGTCAATGCCTAACGTTCCTCACTCTCCAAGAGATCCACTGTCCTTACTGTCCAAGAGATCTAACGTCTTTCCTGCTCAAGGAACGTCATCATAGCAATGCACTTCACAATCTGCAATCTGTCATGCACTTTGTAAAGCATTAAGTCTTTTGATCCACGGGCCAAAATGCAGCATCGGGCTGTGTGGGAAAGGTAAAGCCATGAAGCACTGCTCTATCTGGGTATCACACAGGGTGGCCCACCGGGGAGTGCACGTAACGCATGCTCTTGCCATCGGGCGTGGGCGCGAAGAACCCTGCACTTTCTGATCCAACGCTGGTCCCGAAGAGGCGCCCTCCATCGCGCAGAAGCAAATGCACGTTCGCCATGAGTTTCTCAATGCTCTCCTTGTTGAGAACATGTAAAACTGCCCCGGCCCAAACGTTGTGCACCCTGCCTCGCACGTGGGCCAACGGCGTGTCTGCAACTTCCACTCCGCCCATCTCAATCTTTTCCTTTGTATCAAATCAAACGCCTCCCTTACATCCTGAAGGAAATTCAAACGAAAAGGAGCACTTGTATACGTAGAGCTGGGCCCATTAAAATCCGTTCTTCATCTTTGCAGTAATTCTGTCTGGACACAGAAACAAATGTTCTCACATGTAAAGCCTGACCAAATTAATTTCAGGGGGTGAAGTGTTAAACAGCGTCTCAGCAAATCCCATGAGATGAACTTGGAACTCCAAGTCTAGAACCAATGTTCGCTACCGAAGCACTGCAGATGCCCCAGGAAGAGAGAAAAGGGGGGGGGGGGGGGATCAGTGGACCACGTGTAGAAGGACCATTGTATGGACTTGGTTTCGAAACCAAGCTGTGGGCCAAATTTGCACGGTCCAACCCAATCCAGCACCCCAAAAACCAGTGTGACGTACCTTCCTTTCCTTCGGCAATTAGTGAATCATCAGTAATGCTGCCAAATGCAGTTTCCACTTGCAATTTGTCCTCGTCATCAAACAATTTCCTCCCGTACTGCCTGGGAGGGAAATCAAAATTTTCAACTGCATTAAGGGTCATTCACACCTCAACCAATTCAGTAATCTCACAAACGTCAGGTAGATTTAAACCATCTACCTTCATGGTCGGAAGCATGCTGATAGGAAAAGCTTAAGGCATACCAATAACTAGGAGTCAAATCAGTCGCTATCAGATCCTTAGGATCGACCCCCTCTACAATTAGCCATCTCAAATCAGTCCCAAAGCAGCTCCCAATCTCCTGCTCGCTCCCGCAAGGGTTCGTTCCTAAACTCAAACGTCAATAAAATGGCAAGCTCTAACCAGAAGCTGCAAATTACCATCAAAAACGCAGTTTTGTCATGTTTGCTCGACTGGAGGTCTCTGTACTCTCCAAGGACGGCCTGCGTTTTTGGATGACTCTGTATTCGTGGATGGAGAAACATGAGCTCCTGGATGCACTTGAACACCCAAAGCTGCAAGATTTCCCAAAGACTCCATCAGCTTGTTGATTTATCAGAACCTGCGAGACCGATGCAAACTACTCCTCTAAAAATTACGCACATTACTTTTAACATCACGCCAAATCTGCAAGACCCGGTTTTTCAAAACTTCGTGGTCTGAGCATCTTGTATATTCCGCTAGGAATTTGAGATCATCCTCCCCCAAAGGTCGGGGTTCGTCGCTAACGACGTATGGCACTTCGACGGGAGCATTTGCCATTAGCAAGACATGCAGCAAGCAATTTGAACACTTCCTCAGCTAGCACTTAAGTCGATTTGTTTTCAACAGAACCTCCGTGTTTGCGTCTTCACTCATCTGAGACGCTTGTCCCGTTTATATCCATTGTACGGGATCCGAGAGATCGTGCTTTGAAGCACTAGCGCAGCATTGCAATGCTTCGATTGTGTACGAATTGGACCGCTTAACGCGGCGGAAAGCCTTCTGGGCAGTACAACCCTTTAATTATAGTCGTTGGAGGTCCAACTTGCGGATGTCCTGCTCAACAGGAAAGGCTTGGCGGCCATTGGCTTAACAAAAATGTAGTTTTTAATTTCTCAAGCTTGGTCATATGCAAGATATTGGCCAGTTCCTTTGCCTTGGGCATTCCAGATCCTGTTGCCGATACCCAACGGGATGCGGAAACTCGCGTAAATACTACTTTGGACCTGAGCCGCAAGTCTGAATGTCTCAGCTTCTTAAAGCGTGGTTTCCAAGGATAACTGGGTAAGCCGTATTTTCAGGATGACGAGCGCATATCAAAGTACTATGGTGCAATACGGCCACCAACGGAAACCCAGATTTGGATCAGAGTCTTTCCCTCCAATAAAACGTCAC
>KV908365.1:259530-264530 GCA_002005505.1 Botryococcus braunii
AGGAGGTCTTTAGTAAAGACTCCTTACTTGTCCCTACTCCCTAGTGCGGAGTTTGACCCTGAGAGAAGCAACAGGAGATCTCCCATTGACGACTTTCGCCCACACTCTGTGTTTCTGCAAGTGCCACTCCTAACGTCCCTTTTCCCGATCCCCCCTATGGATGCAGCCCGGTCTCCCCTCTACCTCTTCTCTGCCTCCCTCCCTCCCTTGACTGTAGGCCCCCCTCCTTCCCTCCACCCCTCATCCCTTGCTCGTCTGTGTTCTTCCGCGTGTCCCAACGTTCTGTCTCTCTTTCTCCCTCCCCCCCCCTCCTCCCTCCCCCCCCCCCCCTCTCTCTCTCTCTCTCTCTCTTTTTGTCTGTTCTCTCACTCTGTGTGTGTGTGTGTGTGTGTGTGTGTGTGCGCGCGCGCCCGCACGTGCCCGTGCGTTTGTTCTTCCCGTCCCCGTCACAAGAAAGAGGCCCACCCGTGCACAACAGTTCGCAAGGAGTGCTGGGAGCCATACTTACAAAGTCTAGTAGTAATATCAGCACTAGCAGTGGACTGCTGTGGAGAAGGATGATGGCAAGAACGATGGTGAAAAGGATGGCGCACAGGCAAAGTTTTATGAAGAAGTGATATCAGAAGGATGGCCTGGCTGGGCTGGCGAGTTCATTGTGGTGGTGAGGACAGGGGGTGGGTCCTCTCAGCAAGGAGCAGTACCTGCAGATGATCGGACGGGCGGGTCGGGCCGGCCTTTCCGAACGTGGAGAGGCCTTCCTAGTTGGCCGTGGCTCTCCCTTCTCTCCCATTGGCGAATGGAACCAGGTTCGCCCTCTGCTGCCACTCGTGGCTCGACGAAGCCTTCCCCGAGCCTGTAACTAGGCAGTTCTTGGCTACTATAAATAAAAGCTTCTTAAAGCCATATTGAGGAATAACACATTTGGCAGGCGCCGGTGCCGGCAGCTGTAGAGCAACCCCTTTCCTGCTTCTTTGCCACTGGACATATATCATGTGCTCTCTCTCTCTCTCTCTCTCTCTCTCTCTCTCTCTCTCTCTCTCTCTCTCTCTCTCTCTCTCTCTCTCTCTCTCTCTCTCTCTCTCTCTCTCTCTCTCCCCCCCTCCTCTCTCCCTCCCTCCCTCCCCCCCTCTTTTTCTCTCCCCCCCCTCTCTCTGTCTCTGTCTGTCTGTCTGTCTCTGCCCCCCCCTTTATCTCCCCTCTCTATCACTCTCTCTCTCTCTTTGTGTGGGTGTGTGTGTGTGTGTGTGTGTGTGTGTGTGTGTGTGTGTGTGTGTGTGTGTGTTTGGACATGTGGTTGGGTGTGGGAATCGGTTGTGGAGGTGCAGACGCATGTGCCCCGTGCATGCATGCAGGCCACGCCTGGCAACTAGATTGCAGTGGGTTCGTATAACAGCTTCATCAGCCCCACCGTTTGGCAGCAAAAATTGCAATACGCTGAACTTGTGGCATTGGTAACTCAAACACTGCAAGTGTGTGGCAGATATGTGGCCTTCTGCGGGCCCCGGTCTCCACAATCCAGTCCACCCTGCTGGAGGCCCCACAAGAGGGGGCCCTCCGCAAGACCGTGGGGGAAACCGCTTCCCAGCGCGTGCAGCGAATGCTGATAGAGAGCATTGCCAACAGCTCCGTGTCCACCCCCGCTGACGTCAAACGCCTGCTTTCCTCCACGCTTTGCCACCATCAGGTCTTCTCATCCCTTTGCTCGTTGCCACCACGTTGACAACAGGTCTTTTTACACCTTGGCCCCAACTTGTTGCCACCACCAGGTCCTGTTATCTCCCCTGCCCCCCCCCCCCCCCCCCCGTTGCCACCAGGTTGTGTTACATCCCTGCCCCCACTCTGTGCCACCACCAGGACCTGGTACCCACCCCTCCGCCCCAGCCTTCTCTTTGCCACCACCAGGTCTTGTTACACCCCCAACCCCAGCCTTCTCTTTGCCACCATCAGGTCTTGTCCACCCCCCGCCCCCCAGCGGGGCCCCGTTCTTTGCCACCGCCAGGTCTTGTTATCCCCAGATCTTTGCTTCAGGCCCCGTGCGCTTCGGCCCTTTTTCACCCGGCAAACATGCAGACGTCGTGAAGCGTGGAGGATTCGTGTTATTCAGGTGGGGAGGGAGCAGCTGCACGAGGCGGTGCGGGAAGCCCTGCAGGTCCTTCGTGCCCGCAAGCTGCTCTCCTTCTCCTCCCGGGGGGTTGAGGGGGCGGCCCCCACTTGGGCAGTCACAGACATGGGAAAAGCCATCTACGAGTCCGCTCTCCCCGTGCAGGTACAAATTTGAATATCCCTCATCCTGCTCATGGCTAAAGTGAGGCCCCTTTTGCAAGCTGGAGGTGGACGGTACAAGCATGTACGCCGTGCTGATTCACATCAGAAAAGGTATAATCCGGGGAAGGGGGCGGGGCAGGCGGGTTGAGAGTGAAGAATGAGCATGTCCAAGGAGATATTCCCGAAGGGGATTATGGTGGAAGGTTGAGTGGTGTCTGACTGGCATTTGATGGAGTTTGTCTGCGTGCGACTGCCTGCACTCTGGCTCTCTCTCTCACACACACACACACACACACACACACACAGTGATGCGCAGACCTACCCACCCAAGGTTTGTTTCATGTCACAATTAATATGCGCATGAATCACCCCCTGTCGCCTCCTCGTTTACAAAACGAGGGCGAGAGGCTGGGAAGGATGGGAATTCGCATGCTTGCATGCGCACTCACACACACCTACACACACACACACACACACAGAGAGAGAGAGAGAGAGAGAGAGAGAGAGAGAGAGAGAGAAGAGAGAGAGAGAGAGAGGAGAGAGAGAGAGAGAGAGAGAGAGAGTGAGAGAGAGGGGGGGAGGAAAGAGAGAGAGTGAGACTGAGAGATAGAGGGAGAGAACGCAAGGGGGATGAGATGTGTCTATAAAGGGCTATCCGCACTGGCTGTTAGTCGCTGTCAGATTACAAGTCCGCTGAGGAATCTACTCGTATCCAGCAGGCCACCTTCATTTTCTGCTTCAAACGCCGTGACGGGGCGTTACAAGTGCTGGTGCGCATGGCATCAAAATAAGTGGTGGATTGCAGGTTGGAGAGGCGCTTTTCGGTGAGCTCAAGGCAGCGCGGCAAACCGTGAACGTGGCCTCATCTCTGCACCTGACCTACGTGCTGCTGGCGACCGGCCTGGACAACCCCTTCTCTCTCTCGGACTGGCTGCATTGGGGCCGCCTCTTCCCCTCCCTGCCCTCCCGAATCAAGGCCGTGGCCCAGACTGTCGGCATCACTGAAGTGGGTCCCCCCCTATTATGCCTGACCCAAGCATGTGCCGCCCTCCCTCAAAGCTGCAATCTTGACCCAAGCATGTGCCGCCTTTGCCCCACGATCTATCCCTGACCTGAGCATGTGCCGCCTTTCCTCACCCCACCCTCTGTGCCTGACCCAAGCATGTGCCGCCATTCCTCCCCCACCCTCTAGGCCTGACCCGCACATGTGCTGCATTTCCTCCCCCCACCCTCTATCCCTGACCCGCACATGTGCCACTTTTCCCGCTTTTCCTTGGTGACCTTTTTATCCCTGATTCGAATGCTGCAGCAAGTACTTAGGACATTGCTTGTACACCTCTGACTTCCCCGATGGGTGCGGAAGCAAGAGCTGGCTCCTTGACAGCCTCATTGTTTCGTGCACAATACCCAATCCCCGTCCGTAAATAGCCTCCCATCCGCCCCCCGCATATGATGTTCCTGTCACGCTCGCCTGCTTCTGTGCGGTCTCTCTTCTGCACCACCCCGCTCCTAAACAGCTCTGCCCGGTTCTCGCCTTTCCTTATGCGATCTTTCCGCTATCACTTTTCCACGTCTCTCTAGCTGTCAATCCCCCTCTCTTTCTCCGCCCCCCCCCCCCCCCAAATTCTCTCTCTCTCTCTCTCTCTCTCTCTCTCTCTCTCCATCTCTCTCTCACTCACTCTCTCTCTCTCTCTCTCTCTCTCTCTCTCTCTCTCTCTCTCTCTCTCTCTCTCTCTCTCTCTCTCTTTCTCACACACACACACACACACACTCACTCACACACACACACACATACATGCACGCGTGTGGTTCCGGTCTCTGTAGTTTCCTTTCCCCTCCCTTCTTTTGTGTTTGTGTGTGTCTGTGCTTGTGCAACACACACACACACACACACACACACACACACACACACACACACACACACACACACACACACAAGTTCTGGAAAGAGAGAAAGCATAGGCACTATAGGCTTAGACAGGAGTTGGAAAATGCCATTAAGCCTATAATCCTTGATGGCCGGCTGAATAACTTGTTCCGTGTTGCTCGTCCTTACCTTAGGCCCCCTGTTGGTGGCGAGGCAAGGCGCCTGAGGGGTCGGGGGTGGATGCAGGAGCACATAAGGCGGGCTGCCAAGAGCCGGCGCCCTGGGGAGGAGCTGCTCCTCTGCCACAGCCGCTTCATCGCCGCCTGCGCCCTTGAAGACCTGCTGGACCTTTCCCTTCCCGTTGTCGCCGCCAAATGGGGCGCCGAAAACGGCCTCACCAAGAGCGGTACCATCCCACGGCTTCCCCCTGGTTTCTTTGCTCTCCTTGCTCCCTGTGCTCCCCCCAAAGAATTCTGTGCTCTCCCCCAGGGTTCCCTGCTCCCCCTGCTCCCCGTGCTCTTCCCAAAGGGTTCTCTGCTCCCCCCTAGGGTTCCCTGCTCCCCCTGCTCCCTGTGCTCTACCGAAAGGGTTCTCTGCTCCCCCCGCTGCCCCCAAAGGCTTCTCTGCTCCCTCTGCTTTCCCCGGAGTGCTCCTTGCTGACCATGCCTCTGTACGGGGTTGCACTCATAACTCATGAGTGCAGAAGACAGGCATGTGAGCCACATGATGTGACCGTGCATGAGTTCACAAACATGCAATGGACTGTGCATGACTCATGAGCTGCCTGACGCTTCTCGAAGTTGAGAAGCTTTGCCGCCCCGTGCATGTCTCTGCTGCCCATAGAAAGCGACGTGAACTAGGAAGCACG
>KV908365.1:269530-279530 GCA_002005505.1 Botryococcus braunii
GAACAAAGCCCATTTCTGTGAAGGGTAAAGCTGCAGTGGATGAAAGCATGCGGTCGAGTCCCGCAGTGCTCGACGCGTAACTGGTGGCAGTAGAGGCGGGTCATACCAGACAGGCGAGTCGTGCCTCAGGACGGGTTTTGGATAATAGTGAAGTGGATCAACATGAGTTTTGGGCGCTGCTTGTAATGCAGGATAGGCCTGAGCAGCGGACGTTCCTTGCAAATCCCTTTTCAACTTGACCTTACTTTCCTCCAGGTCGTTCCTTTGCAAATCCATTTGCAATTTACCCTTAAGTTCCTTCGGGGAAAGAAAATCGGATTCTCTCCATGATTCACCTCTTCCACAACCCACAATCTTTTGTGCACACCCTTCTGGTCGAGCTGTGGGCATTGGCTCGATGTGCGTCCCTAGACTGCAGCTGCTTCTACTTCTCGCCCTCCTCCTCCTCCTCATTGTGCTGCTGCTGCTTTTCCTCCTCCTTCTCCTCCTCCCCTTTTTCTTCCTCCTCCTCCTTCTGCTGCTGCTGCTGCTGCTTCTTCTTCTTTCTCCTCCTCCCCCTCCTGCACATACCACGTTTCAGTGAACACTCACAAAACACTCTAGTGGAGTGTAATCTCAGTGGAAGTTTGAGTCTATCTCCCCTGCACCAACCCACACGCACACACTCCGACTGGGAAGCAAGAGGCTTGGAACCCACCACGCTCAGACCTCCAATCTCTTTCACACCAAAACGCCTGCACTGCCACAACGCTCCCCTGGGGTCCAATATGGGAGCGCCGAATCGAGCTACAAGGCTGGGAGGAATGGCACCGCAGGGAGCCGCACTCTGTTGGAAGCCTGGGCATGTGCTGTACATCGACCTGGCTCCTGCAGAGGGCCAGCAGCGGACCCAAGACCCCCTGCAGCTTCTACAGCAGCTGCTGGACTGCGCCTTTAGCTGCCTGAGGGGCTTCAACCTCGGGCCCCAGCTTGCTGCCCTGGCCCTCATGGGCGTGCGGGTGTGCTCTCTCCCTCACCTCGTCTCGATCAGCTTTGCACGACCTCCGGCCTTGTAATTTTCCGGAAATGACTGCTCGATAGTGCGCGTGGGCACGCGCTGCCTCTGTGTGTGTGTGTGTGTGTGTGTGTGTGTGTGTGTGTGTGTGTGTGTGTGTGTGTCGGTGTATATGTGTGTGTGTGGAGGGGTGTGTTGCGTGTGAGTATGTGTAGTTGTGTCTGCACATGTGTGCTCGGTGTTTATGTAGTGTTTCTGGCATATGCATGTGTGTGTGTGTGTGTGTGTGTGCGCGTGCGTGTATGTGTCTGTGCATGTGTGATATGTGTTCCTGGTGGGTGTGTTATGTTTCTGGTGTGTGTGTGTGTGTGTGTGAGAGAGAGGGGGGGGGGTGTCTGCGGACACCCTAGGCATACCTCCTGATCCTGAAGAAGCCTCCAACAAGGGGAGTCTGTTAAACTGCCGCCCTCCAAGAATGAGTGCAGAAGTCTGACGAGGAACGGGATGTGTACTGCACGTGAGGTGCCTGGCGGACACATGACGTACCATGACATGCCTAAATTCATAGTCTTTGAACTTTCCGTTATCATATGAATGTTAGTCATCGGCGATGTGACTCGTTGCTGATATGGTAAATGTTCTCGGCAACCTCAAATTTATTAACCACCCTGAAAGGGCCATGCTCTTTGCAAAATTGCAAATGATTTTAGCTGTGGCAACTCGCACAGGTGTCCGCCCCTGTGGAGGACCTTCAGCTGGCTGCAGCCCTGATGTGGCCCCAGAGACATCAGACCGGCATGTCCATCGACGACGTCCACGCGGAGCTGGCCCCCACACGGCGGATCCGCGTGGCCCCGCTGCCGCGGCCCTCCGCCACCCACGCCTGCCGAACCGCATCGCTTGTGCATGCGCTCACCCCTGCCGCCCACACCCTCCTCTCCGCCCGCCGGCTCTCCGTCGTGTACCGCGACCTGGACGCCCGACTCCTCCCGATTCTCTCCCTTGCACCACTCCGCGGGCCCCTCCTGGATGTCCCCCTCCTGGCGGCCACGCAGCGGGACGCGGCGGCGGCCCTCCACACAGCCCAGCGGCAGCTGGCGGACGTCGGGGGCCGGGACCTGGACCCCAGGTGCGAAGCCTCCGTCAACCGGTGCCTGCGGCGCCTGGGGGCTCCTTCCCTGGGGACCGAGGCTGTGGAGGGCGCTGCAGGCCTGCCGCTCCCAGAGCGTCTGCGGCGGGCGCTCGCCGTGTCACACAACGGGAAGTGGGGGCCGGATGCCGCCCACTTCCTGGGACTGCTGCTCAGGTGCGTGTGTTTAGGGTTTCTGCGGGGCCCGTCTGGAGGATGGGATAGGCCTTTGGGGGTTTGCAATTCCCCTTCTGTGTCGGGCGTGTGTGTGTGCGTGTGTGTGGGGGGGGGGGGGATTGTGTGCGTCTGTTGAATGTGTGTGTGTGTGTGTGGGGGGGGGGGGGTGCGTGCTTACTAGCCCATGCATATTTGGCCTCCTGAAGCCCTGTCCCATTGGGCAGCGAGAAGAAAGTCGTCCAGATCGACCTGGTAGTGATCTGTATACAAACCTTGGGTTTTCCTTTCGGACTAACTCTTTCTTCCCTTTTCAGACTTCCTTTTTTTCCCAGACTCACCTGATTGCAGGGACTTGGGTGTGCGGGGACAGGCGGGCCGAACTGACGAGCCTCGGCGACAGTCTCAGCGCGTTAAGGAGATGGATGGCCCAGCCCGCTCCGGGGACCGGGCCCCTGCGGCAGCAGTTCCCATGGACCAGTCACATGAGGGGGACGTGCCTGCCGTCCCTCCAGGCCCTGGACACTTCCTTGGACATTCCCTGGTGCACCGGCCTCCTCGCACCACACGACGGCTTCCAGGTCTTCCCCACCCCCCCCCCCACCCCAAAACACCTTCCACTCCTCTTCTCCCTGCACTTGTCTCTCTTTGGGATTCTGTGTGTGTGTGTGTGTGTGTGTGTGTGTGTGTGTGTGTGTGCACGCCCTCGTATTTCTTTCCGTGTGAGATGTGTGTGTCTGTCTGTCTGTGTGTGTGTGTGTGTGTGTGTGTGTGTGTGTGTGTGTGTGTGTGTGTGTGTGTCAGTGTATGTGTGTGTGTGTGTGTGTGTAAGGGGGAGAGAAAGGGGGGGGGGCAGGAATGGAGGGGGGCTAGCGAGAAAAAGGGAATGTCTGAAGACGGACACCAGGGAGAGGGGCCTTTGGGAAACCCATTTCTAGAAGACCCAGGAGGGATGCCTGCCTGGTTTAGAGTAATTGTATTGCCCACCACCTCCAAGCAGTTTGGGGTTAGTTGTTGGCGAGTAGTGAGTTCTTTCCTCACTTCTGTCTAGAGAAGCCCCCAGCACAGGCGAGGAGGTGGTGAGAGTGGTGAGAGAGCCCCCAGTGACGGTGAGGAGGAGGTGAGCGTGGTAAGATTGCCCGAGGGATGGTGAGGAGGTGAGAGTGGTAAGAGAGCTCCAGCGATGATGAGGAGGAGGTGAGAGGGAGGGGATGCTGATGCAGGCGGCAGGCGTCCGGGACCTGCTGCAGGCGGCACCGCCCTTCACCTGCCTCATCAGCATCCGCCTGCCCACCCTGCCCCTGTCCGTGCTGGCGCACCTGACAGCCGACCCCCACCTGCTCCAGGCCTTGGACGCTCCCGACCCCTTCGCCTCCCTGGCCGCCCTCTTCTCACAGGTGTGGAAGGCTGCCCCGCGTCGCACAGCCCCGGGGCCCGTTTGGCTCTGATTCCAATGCCCGTCGTTTGTTGTTGCGCCCTGCCAACACGTGTGCCCTGGCGCCCCACCCGCGTTGCCGGTGCCTGAGTGGGGTTGTATCGACAGCCCATGTGTGTTCTAAGTGGGGCATCCTCTCCAACCCTCCCCCCCCCCCACCCTCTCTCAATGTCATTTCTAGGGTAAAAGCTTGGTGCGGTAGCATGTAGATCACGTCCTGCCCCCCACCCCGCATTCTGTTCTGTGTGCGTGACTTTGTTGGGCTCTCACCCCTCCTCCCTCTCCCTCCCTCCCCCCCCCCCCCCAACAGACCCACACACGTGCGCACACAACCCGGGGGGGGGGGGGTGTTAGGAGATGCGTGCACGTAGGGATGATGCCCGCCCACCCCCCCCCCCGGCGGCCTAAGCACCCTCAGGAATTAAGAGGCAGTCACTGAGGGCAAGGGACGCATGGAGGGGTGCAGACAAGCCGGCATGTCGGGGGCCGCCGTGAGGCCGCGGAGGACTTGCTGATGGCCCTGGTGGAGGGCTGGCAGCCCTGGCAGCTGGCTCAGAAGCTGCGCATTCCCGGGAGGCGGCTGGGGGCCTCCTCGCCTCCTCCCTGCAGGCTCTTCCCGCCCTTGCGTCCTTTGTGGACGCGCAATGGGCCTCCCTGCGGGAGCGGGGCTCCGTTGCCTCCCTCGCGGGCCGCCTATGCGCTGTTGACTGCCCCCCCAGCTCCAACCCAAAGGTGCCTGTCCTCCTCTCAAACCATCTCTCTCTCTCTCTCTCTCTCTCTCTCTCTCTCTCTCTCTCACTCTCTCTCTCTCTCTCTCTCTCTCTCTCTCTCTCTCTCTCTCTCTCTCTCTCTCTCTCTCTCTCTCTCTCTCTCTCTCTCTCTCTCTCCCCCTCCCTCTCTCCCCCCTCTCTCTCCCCCCCCCTCTCTCTCTCCCTCTCTCCCCTCCCTCTCTCTCCCCCCCCCTCTCTCTCTCTCTCTCTCTCTCTCTCCCCCCCCTCTCTCTCCCCCCCCTCTCTCTCTCCCTCCCCCCTTAGTCGACTCTCTTCCTTCCCCTCCTTCAGTTGCTTTCCCCCTTCTTTTCTTGTCTTTCTGCCCTCGGGGAGACTACCCACTGCCCCTAGAGCCCCCCCCCCCCTTCTTTGTCTCTGGTCTTCTGCGGATGCTTGAAGGAAGGGAGGGAAAGAGGGCCACATATGGGAAGGTTTTTCTTTTTCACTTAGCTAACTGGGGTCTGGCCTGTAGTGTGAGGACCAGGAGATACTGAAGACCGCACTAAAACAGCTTCAGATGTCATGGGCTCTTACATGTCCCCCTTTCATACGTCCAGAAGCAATTGCCCGCCTTCTTCAACTTCCAGGTTCAGGGTTGGGTTGGGAGTACCTTCCATCAGCTTCTGATCCCATGGGTGTTCAGACCCAGCTCACGAGCGGACATGGCACATTCTCTGGTAGTTTACACCTGCAAATCCACTGCCTTAGAAGTGTGGGAGAGCTCGTTAGTGTTATATCGATCCTATATTGGAGGGACCTCAGGTTCAAATTCTGTGGACATATTGAACCCTAAGAAGCGTTTTCCCCACTTTTTTGCTCCTTTCAGTGCCCCTTTCACATCCACGAGTCCTGTCCCATGCTCTTCGCGAAAAAATTCATGGGGCCCACCGTTGCATCCTCCTGCAGCTCCCTCCCCCTTTTTGGGGCACCCTGGACATCCGAATGCAATAAGGTGGGCCCGCACCCATCAAGCCCCTGCAGGCACTACTACAGAAGGGCGTGAGGGCGCACGTGTCAAGATGGTGGACTTATCCCCCCCCCCCCCCACCGAGGGTCTGAAGGTACCCTAATGCCCGAGGCGGTGCGCAGAGGAAGAGAGCCACGCTGGTGGGCAGAGAGCCATGCTGTGGCAAGCGGTACCGTCTCTGTGAACGGTACAGCAGTACTGACGGGCGTGGAAAGGGTCCAGGTGGTGAGCAGAGCAAAGAGGGTCATGCTGGCGGCTATCTGTACCGCATCAGTGCTCGACGTCATGCAAGCTGCCGTACTGCGGATTGAAGACGCCGCCGCCTACGCAACCCACCACCATCCGAACGCTCTCGGCCCCCGTCCTCATCCGAAAACCGCACCTCAGGTGCCCACCCTCGGCTCTGCACGCGCGGATTGCATCGGGCCAGTCCCCCTGCCCTCCCATCCATCCCGCCCTCATCCCCCAGCCGCCCCGCCCTTCAGAAGACCCCAGGACCCGCCCCTAAGATGGGGGCAGACGACGCCCGCCCTGCTGTCGAGCACAAGCCAGGATTTCCAGGACGTTCTCTGGGGGCCAGGCAGACCGTTTGCAGCGTTTGCAGAACATACCAGTCACTACCCGCAGCCTCCCTCCAGCCAGCGTTCGGCATCGGGTGACCGCCGCCCCTCCCAGGCGCCGTCCCGCGCTTCACACCAGCCCCAGCAGGGGCAGGTCCCCCAGGGTACCGCGAGCGGCCACCCGGGCCCACTTCTGGCAGGTCCCCTGCCCTCTCAGACTTTACGCTTCCGCGCTGACCCGGGCTGCTCCTGCCTGAGCCAGCCTTCCCAAGGACCTGCTGCCCCCCGATTTGCGCGTACTGGCGGCCTCGGTTCTTCCCAGGCCTCACCCAACGACCCGATGCTTGCGTGGGACACCGACCCGCCCAACCCTTGCGCGGGAACAGCATCTGCTTACCCCTCACCGGGACTTCCCCCATGCATCCCTCAAGCAGGCCCTGCGGTTCCTCGGGAGCCCGCCGACGCCGTCGTCTTCTGCTCCGGCAGTACTTGCAGGACCGAAGGGCCCGGGTTTTCGGAGCCGTCTCTCGAGGATCCCGCCTGCTCTCCGAGAGAAACCTCCGGCTTTACTCCGTCGGGAAACGGTTACATCTTCCGCAACGGCAACACCAGGCCCGGTGGTGGCGCGGCGGGAGCGCCCTCTACCGGCGCTGCGCGCGAAGCCGGGGGCGCGGCAGGGGGCATGGGCGGGCCCGGCAGCGCGGGCCGCCGTGAAGACCCCCACCCTCCCCCTTGGTGCGTGGGCGCGGTCGTGGGCACGGAGATCGTGCTGCAGGCGCAGAGCTCCCTCCCCGTGGACGTCCGCGCGCTGGTGAACTGCCTGCAAGGCCTCCGTGTGGGCCCCACCACCCTGCGGGCTCCGCTGCACGCCCTCGTGGCTGCTGGGCCCAGCCTCCGGCTGGGCGCTGCCCGCCAAGAGGTGATGTGCATCCGCTGAGTGACGCCCTGAAGAGTGGGGGAAAGTGGAGGAAAGCCGGCCCATGATACGGGAGAGGGGAGATAAGTGGAGGAAGCCGGCCCATGACACGGGAGAGGGGAGGAGAGTGGGGGAAGTCGGGCCGTGAGAGGAGGCGGATTAGTACTCATTACACAACTTCAGGTCTGGGACCTGGGTGAGATCCGGGTGGGCGGATAGGGGAGTGTGAGAGGAGTGGAGGAAGAGAGGCTTGGTCAGGAAGCGAAGCCCTCCGTATGTGAGGCGAGCTTTCATGAGGAGTGGAGGGCAGCGGCAGGTCCATGCTTGGAGGTCGTATAGCTTTAAGTGGGCTCCTGGAACCTATGGAATGACTGCTGGAACCCTGTAGGAGGGCTCCTGGAACCTATGGAATGACTGCTGGAACCCTGTAGGAGGGCTCCTGGAACCTATGGAATGACTGCTGGAACCCTGTAGGAGGGCTCCTGGAACCTATGGAATGACTGCTGGAACCCTGTAGGAGGGCTCCTGGAACCTATGGAATGACTGCTGGAACCCTGTAGGAGGGCTCCTGGAACCTATGGAATGACTGCTGGAACCCTGTAGGAGGGCTCCTGGAATCCTATAGTGACCCCTACATGAGGGCTCCTGGGAACCTGTAGACGAACTGTTCTTGTGACTGGACGGGTTTCTATGGTAGCCCCTTCGATTTTTTACCAATCATTGGGACGCGGGAGATGGAGGGGAGGTGCTGCCGGGAGTTGGCTCCCTTCTGCCTCCGGTCGTGCTCAGCTGTGAGACCCACTAAGAGAGAGGGGGGGGGGGGGGATGAGGCATTGCTTGAGAAGAAGACGTTTATCTGCCAGTACACTTCGGGAGCAATTCAGCTCGGGAACAATCTTTTCTTCGGGAAGGCCGCGGGACAGGGGGAGGGTGACAGAAGCACCTTAGAGGTAACATTCGCTTACGGCTCGGAACGAGTACTCAAGGCACCGCGGTCTTCGCCCTACTTGAGTCGAACACTGACCGATCGTATGAGCAGCAAATTCGGCGTGCTCAGAATTGTGTGGATGGGAGTGCGGATGCCCTCCTATGGGCACCCAGTGTTCCGGTGTTCGGAGTATGCCAGACAACGGGTTTGAATCCATGACAGCTCGTCATTGATGAGCCGGAATCAAGGTTTGAATAATACTTGAGAATCACAACGCGAAAGACTTCTTGCTGCTGGAAAAGATGATGAATTATGACAGAAGTGCATATGCCTACGAGTCTTGCGAATGACCTGCGTGTATTGATCTCAGCCGCTCATCCGAGACAAAACTTGTGGATGGTTCAGCAGCTTTCTTGGCTAGTCGCGAGCTAGGTTGCCATCCCTTTTGAATATCTAGGAGAGTTGCCGGTGCCATGTTTGAACTTGTGATGGTACTGTGTTGCTATTCTGGAAGTTGGGCCAATACTGTGTTGCCGGTACCATTGAAATGCAACTTCTTTCGAAGATTACACAGAGCATGCTTTTGTTCAACAGGCAGAGCCGTGGAACGCGTGCACCATTCTAAGGACACGTTACCTCGTCTATGCATCTCACGTACCGAAAGACTAGTCTGCACTGCTCCCACCCTCACTTCACCACTCTTTCCAAATGTTTAGAAATAGCTGGCTCGTGCATCTAGACAGATATTTGTGGCTGTGCGTGCGCGTGCATATGCGCATGTGTGTGTGTGTGTGTGTGCGCGCGCGAGTGTGTGCGCTCTACGTGTTTTTCCATGTGTGTGTGTGTTCGTGTGTGCGCGCGCAAGCGCGCGATGTATGGCGTGTAGGCACACTTCCCTCCCCATGTACTAAGCGGCGAAAGCTTTCCCCTTATAATAAGCGGCGAAAAACGTGCCCAAGTGCTCTGGAAGGCCGGGGACATCCGACAGATCCCCTGAGAAGAGAGGCAATGGGTTGGAACCAGGGGGCTCCAGCAGATGGCCGTACCGCTTCTTATGCCTCCCTGCCTCCTTCTTTCTCACCGCCCCTTAGCGAGACTAGTAAACACACACAAATGCACACACACACACACACACACACACACACACACACACACACACACACACACACACACACACACACACACACACACACACTTGAGAACACGCCAACGCCCCCACCAAAAGGTGATCAACAGGGTATAGCGAGGTGCTACAGGCTAACGCCTTTTCTTAGGGACTTTGCGAAGTGATGTTCGTGGCGAAGGAACACCGAGCTTCGTGCATGCTGCTTCAACGATGTCCCACAGAATCGTCTTTTCGTCCACCAGCAGCGTCAGCGCGGCGGCTTTTGCCGTCATGTCTGGACTCCTGCGCCAGCACCCACACGCGCCATCACAGTTGCATGAATGCACGCGTCAATCCTCATGCGCTCGCGAGAGGGCTTGCGTGCGTGTGCGTATGTGTTGAGGGGGGGGGACCCCGAAGTCGTGTGTGTGAATGTTTGGGTGTGTGTGTGTGTGTGTGTGTGTGTGTGTGTGTGTGTGTGTGTGTGTGTGTGTGTGTGTTTGCAAGCGCATGTGTATGCTGCATGCGTGTGGGTGTGCCCGTGCGTGTGCGGGCGCATGTGTGTTTGTTTGTGCGTGTGGGTGTCAGTTGGTGTATGCGTGTAGGTGGGGGCGTGTGTGTGTTTGTGTGTGTGCGTGGGGGGGGGGGCGGTTTGCACCCATGCCTGAAAAGCAGCACAGCCGCACCCTGTATGATGCCTGGCCCATTGCCACTCCTTTGGTAAACAAGCCACGAATGGCTTGGTGCACGTAGATTCACACACACACACACACACACACACACACACACACACACACACACACACACACACACACACACGCACACACACAGCCACCCTTGGTCGGACCCGCGAGCACGTATGTCCCCACACCCCTGTGGGGGGGAGGGTAGGCCTACCCTCCCCCCCACCCCACACATGCGCAGGGGAAAAAGAGAAGGAAGAGACAGGAACCAGGCATCCCAATCCCTCCCGCCCCGAGCTGAAGGATCCTGACTCGGGAGGCGCACCAGGCGGCACCCAG
>KV908365.1:287030-292030 GCA_002005505.1 Botryococcus braunii
TTTAGTTCCTTTATAAAGGAAGCCGCTCCTGGCTGAGGTCCTCTCTGGAAGAGATATGCGAACACCCTGGGTCAGTCAAGATATAATGCGGCAACCAAGGATGTATTCCGGATTTGAGGAATCGTGTGAACTCTTCAAGTTCACAGAGAACCATACAGTGCAATTCCACTGTTCTCGGCATCCCATCAAGCGGGGACGAGTTGACGTCCAGTGTGTGGAGTCAGCGAAGAATCGGACCTGATCTGATGAGGAAGCCTCTTGCTTGACCTGTGTTTCGGAAACATGTTGACGCTTTGGGTCTACTCCCTCTGTATCACGAGTGAAGACAAGGGGAATTGTTATATATTTTACCATGAAATAGTATGAAATTTCCACTTGAATGATTGTGTCCACTTGAATACGTTGTGAAGCTGAACAACAATGAGCATCCTAGGAGACCACGTCATATGTTTCTACTTCAGCAGGACTACTGAAACTGATACAATGACGGAACGTACAATATTATCACGTGCCTACCAGTTCAACGTGTGAACAAGGCAACCACAACACTTGAGAAAGGAACAAAGATAGGTGTGATCACTTGTCTAGTAGCATCTGTGATGCCTCTGTCATAATGACACGTCTTAGATGCCTCTGTCATAATGACACGCCCAGGTTGACTTGTACAAGTCCTGACCTAAGGCGTAAGGCACGTATATAGCACGCCGCCCAGCCTTCAACCTGCTCGTTGTTATTTTCGTTTCCCCTGTCACTCGCAAGTGGGACTATCAGAGCTATTTGGACATTGAATTTTTAAGCCGGGGTTGAAGGCTGACCTTGTGTTGAAACCTGAGGATCCATCGGTTGCGGAGACTGGCTCCATGAGATGAGATCAGTTAGACGCTGTGTTTTGTTTACCAGAAGCAGGTCTTTTAGAGGTTCGTTCAAAACTCCAAACTTATAATGTAACCACCTGTTCAGCAACATCTATGATGCCTCTGTGGTAATGAAGAGTCAACCTAACGCGTAAGGCACATACATAGCACGCCCAGCCTTCAACCTGCTCGTCGTTAACTTCGCTTCCCCTGTCACTCGCAGGTCCTACCCATAACCTTTTTATAACAGAAAGGCATAGGAAACAGCAATATGATGCACACTACAAAAACAAGGTTGGGCACTCTACATATGCCCCCCCCCCCCCCCCCACACACACACACACACACACACACACACACACACACACACACGCACGCACGCACGCACACACACACACACACACACATATGCACACTAGTACACTAGTAGAGAGTACTCACACGCACTCGAGCTCGCTCACACACACACACACACACACACACACACACACACACACACACACACACACACACACACACACTCACACACACACACAGGTGTGAGAGGGGGGGGGGAAGCAACATTGGTGCCGCGGGTCCTTCCCCAACACGTTTTCCATGATCTAGTACATTCTCTTCAAAATTGTGCATACATCGCAGGCCAGAGTTATTTGTGAAGCAAAACTAAGATGACATCCCCTTTTGAAACTTGATTGGGACACGGATAGCGAATCCCGGGGTCTTTTTGCAACAAAGCGTAGTTGCGTTTGCACAGGCTGTACCTCCATGTGTGCCAGGCCATGAACACTTTTACGCGTTTGTACAAACAGAAGGTGACGAAGCGGCAAGTTCCCACGTGGTTTGCAGTTAACATATGCTTCACTTTTATGTTTTAAGTTCCCGCCTCAGAGACCGTAAGCATGCATGTGTGTTCAGACTCTGGCTTGATTCTTGGCTAGCATCCATCGTCACCATCGTGACGCTGCTTATTTTGGGAGCTGCTCCATCTTATTAACCTCAAGTGGCTGTTTTTTCCATCTAATTCCTCTTCCTCGTCTTCTCCCTCCACTTCTTCTTCTTCTTCTTCTTCTTTGTCTTCTGCTTCTCCTCCTCCTTCTTTCCTTTCATAGAATATTGTAGTTGCACACGTGTGTAGACGCACTTACCAGCGACTGAGACTTATTGTGAACGCCTTTAACAATTCCCGGCTCATTTTCTAGCCCTGCTGCTTCTTACCGGCCGCTTAGACTATATTGGCTGAGTACACGATCTAAATATGTGCTACTAAACTGTCTCTGATATGAGTCTACTGGAGAAACCGCCATAAGAACATAATCAAAAGCACTATATCCTGTACTGTATCCTGATACGCAAATACTGTAATGCATTCCATGACGAACACATCACATATTTGTATCCACATATCCTGCTGCATCGTCCCTGCAAAAGCCTTAAAAGAATTTCTGATTATGACGACCAAAGCACAAGTTCCCACGAATTCGTGCAGCGCACAAATTTTCATATATCCTACCATATTGTCCGTGCTGCACATACATCATACATGCATTGCATACTCCATGGATCCATGTGGGACACAACGCTGGCATCTGGGAACACGAATTGAGCAAAGAATAATCACGTCAGAGTCTCTGCAGTACCGCAATACGACGCGTGGAACAGTCTTTGAATCCCATCCCTTGCATGCACACCTGCGCCATTGCAATCAACTGACGTGTGGACAGTACCAACCATACTTGAAACATGGCATGAGGCACGTGCACATCCCCGCCTGCTGCCAATCCACGCACATGTGCCACAAAGATACGCCGGCGACAGCTGTCCACCATCCACATGTGTGACATGGCATGAGCCACATGCATGTCCCCTCCTGCGGCCAATCTACGCACATGTGCAGCAAATCTATCCCGGCGATAGCTGTCCACCATCCAGATATGTAACATGGTACGAGGCACGTGCACATTCCGCACTAATTGATGCAGTCGCAACAGCAGCGCCTATGTACCGTACGATGGGCGGTAACATCATTCTCAACAGCACCGCCCCTATACCACATGGCATGAGGCACATACACATCCCGGCCTTCAAACTGCACTTTACTTGACAGCAAATGTGACTGTACAGAGATAATCACTGGATGGGACATACTTCAATTTTGTCTCTTAATCACAGAAAACACAGGTTCAGACTTTGTCCGCTTCTCCATGTGTTGCGAAGGCCACGCTCAGCGAGGCACGCGGAGAGAATTCTGTTTGTGTGCCAACGAAAATTCTTGGCGAGTCACACAGAAATCTTCCGCGGGTGTGCTAAAGGGAATCCTTGGGCAAGGCACACGAGGATTTCCGTGTGAGGTAACAGACACACCTGTCAAATCACACTAATAGTTCCGTGGATAAGGAAATCTGTGGCGACGCAAATGCTTTGCCAAATTACACGGAAAATTTGCGTGTGTGCTTATCGAGATGCAATTCCCGTGTATGTCCTAGGAAATGCTTAGCAAGGCATGAAATTCCCGAGTGTGCTTATCGAGACGCACTTCCTGAGTATGTCCTAGGGAATGCTTAGTTAGGCATGAAATTCCCGAGTGTGCTGAGTGACCCACTGGTGACCGACATGCTTGGCAACTCACAAAGCCAAAATTCCAATGTGTGCCAACGGAAATGCTCGAGAAGAACAACGAGAAGCAAGGGTAGGGCCTAAACCCCACTGTCCAGCTGCCGGCTGACAGCTACCAACTGATAGCTGATAACTAATTATAACGGCTAATAGCTAATGGCTGATGGTTAACCGCTAATGCCTAAGGGTTAACAGCTGATGGCTAATGATGACCAACAGGCGGGCTGGCCAAAGAATCTCTCCAACTCTCCGTCGGTTCTAAGCTAGGAAGCCCCTGGCGTTGCGGGCTCAAGGATGCGAAGAAGGCTGAGCCCGGGTCTCTCCACGACCAGGCCGGCTTGGGCGGCCTCACTTGGACATAATCTGAAGCACTCACGGGCTTCACTTGTGATCTTGGGCGGGCTCACTGAGACATAAAAGTGATCACGTACGGGCCTCAGTTGTCGGCTTGCGTGGGTTCACTTGGCCATTAAGTGAAGCATGCACTTGTGCTGACTTCGGCTCACTTGTGTGTGGCAAGGAACGTCGGGTTTGCGTACAACAGCTGAGTGTTCTTCTTGGCGTTCACCACGTTGTGGTGGTTGAGAGTCATTTCCTGCCCCCCCGCCACCACAACACCCTCAAAAGGCCTTATTCAGGTTTTTGGTGGTGTGCACGGTTGTGAGTAAAGCTACTCCGGTTCCGGATGGTTCTCTCCGGATCACGATGTTCCAATCATCAGAGACTAAAATCTGGTGGCTAGATGTCTATTTCAAACAGTCCTTCGCAAGAACCTTCTTATTCGTTTGGGGAGGGAGGGGTGGGAGTCTCCAGGCTGCCCTCCCCCGCCCTCCCATCTGAGTCGACTCGGATAGGACTCGGAGTCGACTCGCAAACAGCAGAACCCGTTGGCAATCCACTTTCACGGCGCGATTGGGAAGGGATGGCGACGCAAGCACAGAAACCGTCGACGGCCTACTTCCACAGTGCGATTGGGAAGGAATGGCGATGCAAACACAGAACCCGTTGACAGTCTACTTTCACGATGTGATTGGGGAAGG
Organism: Botryococcus braunii; assembly: GCA_002005505.1. Lineage (NCBI taxonomy): Eukaryota > Viridiplantae > Chlorophyta > Trebouxiophyceae > Botryococcus > Botryococcus braunii. The sequence goes on from KV908365.1 coordinate 291,538, forward strand.
ACGGAGACGCAAACACATCTCCCCGCTGTCAATCTACTTTGCAACGCGGCTGGGAAGGGATGGGGACGCCAATGCGGACTCCATTGGGAACATACTTTGGCGGGGCGGTTGCAAACTCCCTTCAAATGGACGGGCAGGTCATGCAAGAACCAAATTCGGGAGGCAGGGAGAGAGGGGAAAGAAACATACCGTGGTGCCGAAAAGGATGTTGTCAGCACACTCCACCCCCAGCATGAGGGAGTGGTCCTGGTTACCGACCTCGTACTTGTAGGAACCGAAGCGGCCGCGGGACCAGATGCCGTGCTCCCGCAGCCAGGGGAGCGCCTGGTCCAGTACGGCGTCCCTCCCCAAGCTGGGGGTCGGGTAGCCGTGCTCCAGACGCCTGCCCAAATCAGCGGGAGACGTCTTGAGGTAGAGATAGAAGGTTGACACAGCTTTCCGCGAATAGATTTTCGGTTGACAATCTTTTTAAAACACACGGTGGGGAGACAGA
>KV908365.1:297030-339530 GCA_002005505.1 Botryococcus braunii
CAGCACGGTCCCCCACCAATCACACTGCGTCAGGGTAATCCCTCCACCATTCACACCGCAGAGTGGTCCCCCAACATGCAGAAAAGGGAGCGTAGTTTGACAGGGCAGCAGCAGCTGCGGCAATCGCTGATTTGAAGCCTCACCTTTGTGAGAGACATAGGGCCTCACGAAGAGGTCCGCAACTATAACAACGAAGGGCAAGAACGGGGGCGAGCAGCAGCGGAATGCACAGGTTGCTGAGCCTCACATTGAAGTTGTGGGGCCTCATGAAGAGGTCCACACCTCCAACGCCAAACGGTAAGAAGGGAGGCAGATTCTGAGGGGACAGCAACAGCGGAATGCACAGGTTGGGGGACCCCCCCCACCCCCCCCCCCCCCCACACCCCTCGAGAGATCACAGGGCCTCATGAAGAGTCCACAAATTCAATGAGGAATGGCAAGAAAGTAGGCGCAGTTTTGAGGGGGCAGCAGCAGCGGAATCCACAGGTTGTGGAGCCCCCCCCAACCTTGAGAGATTACAGGGCCTCATGAAGAGGTCCGGCATTCAACCCCCACCTTGAGAGATTACAGGGCCTCATGAAGAGGTCCAGCATTCCAACGAGGAGTGGCATGAACGGAGGAAGAGTTTTAAGGGGCCAGCAGCAGCGGAATGCACAGGTGGTGGAGCCTCACCTTGAAGTTGTAGGGCCTCATGAAGAGGTCCGCGATTCCGGGTCCCATCACCCGCAAGATCCACTCGTCGAAGTTACGGGGTTTGCCCAGCGCGGTTGCGTTGATGACCCGAGCTTCCGCTACACCCGTGAGACACTTTATCTGCCCGCCCACACCCACACCCGGACAGTGAGCAGGGACTTGATGGAAAGAACCTGCAGACCCTCTCTTAATGAGATAGCAGTGGCTTTATGGTCATGCAAACCCTCGAAGTGAGAAGGCAGCGACTTTATAAGGAGAGGGGCTGCAAATCCTCTCAGTGAGAGAGTAGGGAAATGATCAAGAGGAGCAGCAACACAATCTCAGCGAGAAAGCAGTGAATTCACCAAGACGGGCAGGAAGACAATCTCAGTGCGAAAGCAGTGAATTTATCAAGTGGAGCAGCAAGACAATCTCAGTGAGAAAGCAGTGAACTTCTGGAGAGGAGCTGCAAACCTCCTCAATGAGAACGGAGCCCGCGAACCCCCTCCTGTGACCCAGAGAGGACGCCCTTAACCCTCTCAGTTGAGAAAGCTGCGAGTACGAAAAAGGGCGTGGATTGGGTACAAAGAAATAAAAAGAATGTAAATGAGGTGGACATCGCAGATCGGTACATGGTCTGGCTTGTTCTAATGCGCCGATGGTAGTCTGCAAGGGGTAAGCCCATCCAGAGGCTCTTGACCCAGATGCATGGCACACGCTCCACGGTGTTCGAGAAGCACATGGGTCTGAAGTGGCCCATTACTAAGGAAAGGATGGCATATTTTACCAGCAACAGCCAAGGCAAGAGAGTATGAAAATGAAGATTAATTCCCCCAGGGGGGGGGGGGGGAGAGCAAGTGAATAAAGCAAAAATGAGAATAATGATGAAAGATTGAACTGAAAGCTATTGTAGCTAACACGGTCCTCCTCCTCCAAATGAATGATGTTTCCAAATATCCCATTACAGTACTTTCATATTTTTTAGATTTTTCCCCTTTTTTCTTCCAAATTTTCCAAGCGAATGAAGTACATGGAGACAAATGAAGAATGGAATGAGTGACAGCAGGTTAGGGGTGGGAACCTGGTCCTCCTTGTCCAGAGCGCTGATGTTGTTCTGGAAGGGGTAGGCCACCCAGCGGTCCTTGATCCAGACGTAGGAAACGCGCTCCAGGGTGTTCCAGAAGTCGGGGCCGTCCCCGACCGCCGCGTCCAGTAGCTCGTCGAAGTACTGGTAGTGCGAGAAGATCACATGGCCCCCCATGTCGAACAGGAAGCCCTCCGGGGTCACGTCCGTGCAGGCCAGCCCTCCCGCCTCATCCGCCTGCCACCCCGAGCCATCACCTCACTCACTGACTGGATAGAGGCAGGGAGGGAAGGTGGGAGGCAGGGGAAGAGCACCGGGGGGGGGGGGGGGAGGGCGCCCCGGAGGAGGGATGGGTGGAGACCGGGAGGGATGGGGCGAGAACGGGAGGGAGGGCGCCCTGGAGAGAGGGAGGGCGGGCTGGAGGGAGGGGGGAGAGCGGGAGGGAGGGTGTCCCGGAGGGAGGGGGGGAGGGAGGGGGGGGGGTTTGAGGGAATGCTGCCCATTGTCCGTCATGCTGACTAGATGGGCTTGTGAGCAACCATCCAAGCCAACATCCAGCCAACCCTGAGCGAACAACCATTATCAATGTAGGGAGCAGCAGTGGAAAGGCGAGCGCCTCAAAACGCACACAGATGCGGAACCCTGAACAAAGCACGGATCAAGTACAATGCAGATGTAGCCCCCATCAATCCAAGTCACACACAGCTGCGAGCCTGACAAGAAGCACCGATCAAGTACATATGTGAGCCCAGATGTTCGCCCGGATAAACCACCAGTCAATTACATATGTGCGCCCGGACAAACCACCCATCAAATTCACACATTAAAGCCCCCAGGCACCACCAATCCAAGTACATACAGATGAGACCCCACATGCATCAGGGATCAAACACACGCAGATGCAACCTCCAATGAAGAACCACTGCAATTTACACAGGTGCGACCCCGAGCGAAGCACCGGTCAAATACACAAAGATGCGATACTGGTCAAATACACCTGCATTCAAATACACGCAGATGCAACCCCAAATGAACAACCAGCCAGATACATGCAGAAGCAACCCCGAACGAACCTTCAAACCAATACATGCAGAAACGACAAAGAAGAATCGTCTACTCGCTACTGGCTACTTTGAACATTGCTGAAAAGGAGAACTTGGACGCCAGGCACAAGCTCATCGGCACAGCTCGTACTGGAAATGCAGGATATATTCTAAATCCATAAGCAGGATGAATGATGTGTTAAACTCAGATCTGGAGAAGGAACAGGAAATTGGTGTTGTCATGTGAACCCATGTAAGGCAAATGGCATTGATTTTTCCATCCTATTGAGTAGGGAGGTTGTCTAAAAGTGTCATCCATTCTCGACGCAGTCGTGTGAGGGTCCCTGACTAGAGTTTGCTGTTTTAAAACTGATTCCACCCTACAATCCATCCAACTCCCATTCTTTGTTAGTTGCAATGACTCGCAGACTACTTTGCGCTTTCCGTTCACCCACCCCATGGAGCGTCTGAACTCATGCCGATCGTTTTGGTGGCAACTGTTTGACAGCCAAAGGGTACTGAAACAAAGGCACACTGTTTTAGTTTAACATCAGCCCGCGTCTAGCCACATTATGAAATTGGCATTCATAAGATTCTACATTACCAGCTCAGGACTTCTGGATAATATTCTATAAAAGGAATATCCCAGTCCTCATCATTAACCAACTCAACAACAATGTTGGCAATTTCCTGATTCAGTAAAGGTTTTCCCAAACGGAGATTTATAAACATGACGTCAAAAGCTTCATACAAACTGTTACACGCCGGTCAAACCCTGAGGAATCTCAACAACCTGCAACTGGACTCCAGTTAAACAAGTGAAACGACGCCGGCCATACGTAATACATGCTATCTTTAATCCAAAGCAGGTTCAGTAAAGTCAAAACTCCACTCATCTTGCTGTTCGGCTCAACCTACCACGCATGCACTTGGACGGGCGCAAGGGTGTGAACACCGTGATCGTGACTCCGACCCCAACCCCACCGTTTGCTTCTAAACCGTAGCAATAAAAGCAAAATCATGCGACATACCTTATCAATCAGCAACCAATCTGTTAAGCCGTGTTGTTGAAGACGGGTTGCCGCTCCCAGCCCAGTCGGGCCAGCTCCGACCACCAACACGCCAACCTAAACCCAAAAGTTAGATGAGCTCAATATTACATAGTTTTCGAAGCAAAAGTAGAACCAAAGTCCAATACTTTTCCGATGAAGTACAGGCGTAAACCTTGGACAAGCCCATACTCACCGACTCCTCTTCTGTATGTGCTATGCACATGTTGATCTTCTTCTAAACCTTCTGTTGCAATATGCTTATGTTATTTCAAGGGAAGTATCTAGTTTAGACTGATAAGACTTTTTTCTAAGACTTGCTAAACCTTGTTCGTTTGTGCCTGGGAGTCTACGAAACTGACCTTGTGGCCGACCATGATGAGAATTCCGGCCTTCCTCCGGGCAGGACACTGTCCTGAGGACAGTCCTGAGGATTCGTTGTACCACCTAGCTACCCGTCCTTGTGCCTCCAGCCCGACAGATCGCCATCTGTCCTCGATGATAATGCACCCAATAGTTCCAGGTCATTCCATGTTCTCTTGTGCGACAGAGCGCGCCTGAAAGGGCGACTGTCGCGCTGCATAGCGAAGCACGGGCTTTGGAGACAGTGATCTGGTGGGGTCTGATCACTCCGCTCTTCCCTGGGAAAACATCTCTGCAACACACCCCTCTTTTCCTTCAAGATGCTGGTCGGGGTGGGGCTTTTGCCGGCCCTTTGATATGTAGGAATCATTGTCTCGTATGTAACCTCCGAATGCTGACTTGCAAGGATACTTGCAGCCTGAAAGAATCAGTTCTGTCGCTGTTTGTCGTCGTGTGATTAGATACGTTCAAAATCTTGGCTCCACAGGCTTGGCCTTCGGCGGGCACAGATCCTGCGTTGAACAGGTCATCAAGTATGCATGTAACCTTTTGATAACCTCCCACGCGAGCCATTCAACTTCTTAAACCTTGTTTTTGTAAGTATCCCTCAAGCATCCGAGTGGGTGGGGCTTCTGGTACCTGACCATAAACCACTGCTGGCGCCAAGTTGATTGCCCTCTGCGATCATTCTATGTTTCTACGTCTTGAATTGGTTCTTTTCAACGCGAGAAAAACTGGTTTAAATACAACAGAAACAAAGAGGAGAAAAAGTCCTTGAACTCGAAGAGGATTTTGTAAAAGCCCTGTCTTTATGAGCTCTGCTCTGGTGTGGGCACCGCGCGCTAAAAGCAAGTTATTTTATCAAGACTTCTTTAAAATCCAATGTCCAAGAGACTGCAAATGCTCCCCAGACATGGCCAATTGCTCTCCCAGGATCCACTTCCTTCCGACTCACAATGCATAGGGACTGCGCAGACTTCTATTTGGTTGGAATGACTGCACGATTCGTTGCCATTTTTGTTTGATGTGAGGCTGAGTGATATGTGTACGAGGACTGAGGGGGTCCAAAATATGCGAAGGCGCCGATCTGCAATATCAGCAATGTTACAGCACACTACAAACGCTGGGCAGCATGGGCGAAGGGGCGAGCACTGCGTCGACAGTGTAACAGCAACTTATGGCAGCCTGTGCTGAAAATGAATTCACTGTCAACGTCTGTCATCCTCCAAACTACATGTACCCTCTCAAAACCTCCTTCACCCTTTACAATGCGTACCTTCTCCAAACCTCCTTCACCCAAAAAAAGTACGTACCTCTTACAACCGTCCTTCACCACTGATCAAAGCATACCCTCTCCAAATCTCCTCCACCCTGAAAATGTGTACACTGTCCCAGCCTCCTTGACCCCTGACATTAATGCGTACCCTCTCTGCACCTCCTTGACGCCTGTCAATGCGTACCACTTCAAATCTCCGTTACCCCGTTACAATGCGTACCCTCTCCAAACGTCTGATCAACCCCCCCCCCCCCTCCCCGGGGCAATGACCAGCACCTCGTCCTTCCCCTTCATAAAGTCCCGCACTCAGACACAAAGCATTAGCGTACCCCCTCCTTACAAACACAGCTCTTCCGCCCGACCCGTCCCTGTCAAATTCTTTCGCAAAGGCCAATGTTGCTGGCCAGCATGATCCGGGGCTTAGGCCAAGGTTGGCAATGCGTCTTGAAGCCTACGCAGCTTGCTTGGAGAGTAGTTTAAAGAACATAATTCTACTCTCTCCAAAACCATCCACCGCAGGACTTCCGTTCAAGAACTTCTTTAAAGGAAAAAACGTGACACATATCTTCTGAATTCCTTGCCTTCGACCAGGCCGAGAGCACTTGTCCGTCTCACGCAGGCGTTCCCTCTGCCCCGCAATCATTTCTTAGTGTGCAGTTCACAAGAAGCACAGACAGCCAATGCGAAATCACAAAGCACAGCATGTGAGCGAACCTGTCCTACATCCTGTCCGCCTCTCAGGATCCAGTCCTTGCTTAAGGATCATTGAGGTTGATGGAACAAAGAGTGGGTGCCTATCCCAGGGGTACTTGGATAAAGACCATATTGTATGATAGATTCAGCCCGAGAAGTACGCCCGCGCCCTGTATTCCAGCCTGCATCATCGTTGAGGTTGATGCAGGACGCGGGACAGGCGACCACGGTCCGCAGGTTAAATCCTGACAGTCATGTTCCGTGTTGAACAACGATGTGAACCGGCCCTTGCTCCCTCAAGACAGACTGAATACATACACAGTCAAAGGTCGTGTCTAGAATAAAGAGTGAAGTCTGTCGCCATACGTACGTACGTAAACGCTGTATTGTACGAACTGTGTGAACCGGCCCCAACTTCCTCAAACAGTCTAGATCCGTCTGGATCCGGACGGTGGTATTATTCTCACTAGTATGACCATCTTGCACGTACCCTAACTTGCTCAGACAGACTGAAACGTACAGTCATTCTCCGAGGCTGTAGGAACATCGTCAAGACGCCCTGACCTACTCGCTGACGACCTCCTTGCGGCCCCCCGCGGGCTCCTCGAAGGCTTCCGGGTCGTACAGCTTGTACATCATGCGGTTCCTCATCTCGCGAAGGTTGCCCCGCGTTATGTAATACACGCTCCTCACACCCTCCGTGTCGTCAGGCACTGGGAGCTGCCCCTGCACCCGCCGTAACGCCTGCCAGGTCATACCTAGAACATGATTCTTTGAGTGGAAGTGACCTTACAAGTGAACGCGGATTTTTAAGTGGAACGAACTTCTAAGTGAATGCGGAATCTGAGTGGAAGTGACCCTACAAGTGAACGTGGATTTCTAAGTGAAACGAACTTAGAAGTGAAAGCGGACTTATAAGTGAAACGAATGTGCAAGTATAATGAAGCACGACTGATAAGAGCCACCTCGTACACAGCTCCCTAGAAGAGACATGAAGCATAGTCATGCCCTTTCTTATAGCCCCAGTGGCAGCTGCTGGACCCGTCACTCCCCGCCGGGGCCCTTCCTCCCAACTTCCCCTTGGCTTCCCTGCATGCGCCAGGAGGGAAAGAGTGCAGAGGAGACGGGGCGTGCGCCCGCGGGCGCACACACAGGAGACGGGACGGACGCACGCATGCACAAACACGCTTGTGCATGTGTGTGTGTGTGTGTGTGTGTGTGTGTGTGTGTGTGTGTGTGTGTGTGTGTGTGTGTGTGTGCGTTTGTGTGTGTGTGTGTGTGGGGGGTGGGGGCGGTGTGTGTTGTGTGTGTGTGTGTGTATGTGGGTGTGTGTGTGTGTGTGGGTGTGTGTCTGTGTGTGTGTGTGTGTGTGTGTGTGTGTGTGTGTGTGTGTGTGTGTGTGTGTGTGTGTGTGTGTGTGGGTTGGTGTGTGTGCGCGCGTGAAGGGGGGGGGGCAGGGGATGAGGGAAAGAGTTGGGGGGGGGGTAATGAAAGAGGGGTGTGTGAACGTGCGGGGCAAGGTAATGCCGGTTGGCTCGTGAGCGTTTGCTGCGCACTGCAGGGGGCGGGGGCACTTTCCAGCAGGACCGTACCGCAGCGACGTAGGTGTTGATCATGAAGAACCACTCTTCCAAGGAGAAGGGGGGCACAGAGACCAGCTGCACATCCCGAGCCAAGCCCACCTGGAGCCGCCCGAGCCTCACCCCCCACTGTCAGAAAAGGAACCCCACAAAGCAGTCCACAAGAGGCAGACAGGTTGTCATGTGCGCACATGCACGGACGCGGTGGGTTGCGCGCACACCCACACACGCGCGCGCACGCACATGCACACACACACACACACATACACACACACAGACAGACAGAGAGAGAGAGGGAGAGAGAGAGGAGAGAGAGAGAGAGGAGAGAGAGAGAGAGAGAGAGAGAGAGAGAGAGAGAGAGAGAGAGAGAGAGAGAGGAGAGAGAGAGAGAGAGAGAGAGGAGAGCGAGCGCGCTCTCGCGCGCATATGGTTGAGGCGGGAGAACAAGAGGGGATAGACAGAGGGGGAGCGGGGAGATAGGACTGGGGATCTTGATGGGACGACGGCTGGAAAGGGTTGGCCGCGCCGCGGCTTGTGCCAAGCCTGAGGGAGGGAGGAAGGGAGGGAGGGAGGCGGGGTGGGGGGAAAGCCAGCGAGCGAGGGAGGGAGGGAGGGAGGGAAGGGGGGGGGAGATTGAGAGAGAGAGAGAGAGAGAGAGAGAGAGAGAGAGAGAGAGAGAGAGAGAGAGAGAGAGAGAGAGAGAGAGAGAGAGAGAGAGAGAGAGAGAGAGAGAGAGAGAGAGAGAGAGAGGGAGAGAGAGAGACAGAGATGGGGGAGGGGGGAGGCCGGGGACCTTTGTTTTGAGAGGGTAACGGTCGGAAAGAGTGGCGGCGGCGATGGAGATGCCAAGGGCCGGGGGGGAGTGGGAAAGCACTCGCAGCGCGCGGGCAAGGCGGAGGTCCCCCGACTCCAAGTGGCGGCGCCCCCAGTCCCCCTGCGGTACAGTGTACCTGGAGCGCGCCCACAGGGCCTGGTAATTGTCCACAGCCACCATCACAGGCACCTGTACCGCCCCATAGCTGCCTTAAGCTTGGAAAACACATATACTGGTCGATACTGTATATACAGACAAGGAAAGACATTTTGATACGAGTGAGACAAATTAATTTTGCAAAGATGGAGATTGCCATAAGGTATTTGGAATAGGCAACCGCCAGTATACAGTGTGCTTAATGAAGTATGGGGTAGTATGGAAGCAGTATGCGCTTCTGTTGTTTGCATCAGCTACAAGGACCACATATCCTTACACAGGGAATGATCTTTGGTGCTTCTTGGCAATGCAGGCAATGGAAGCTCATACTGGGAAATCCCGCGGGGTCAAATTTGTGTGGATTTTCAGCGCAAATTTCTTCCGTTCGAGTCAGGACAGTCCCAATCGCCTCAGATTTCGGGCTGAAATGTGATCTCGCGAGAGTTCCCACTCATATTGCTTTGATGCATACGGCACAACACAAAGTGTGTATACTCAAGATGCTTCAACATTGTACTGCACATAGGAGGTAGCCTTAAAGTTGTTCGCCCCCACGTGACACAGAAAGTCAACATCGGGTACTCCAAGCCCCCCCAACCCCCCAAAACAACCTAGGCCGCGGTGGAGGAAGGGAGGGAGGAATACAGAGAGGGAGGCGGGGAGGCAAGTAGGGAGGGAGGGAGGGAGGGAGGGAGGGACAGACAGAGGGAGGGAGGGAATGCAGAGAGTGAGGGAGGGAGGGAGGAAGGGAGGGAGGGAGGGAGGGAGGGAGGGAGGGAGTACCAGCTCCTGCTTTAACAAGGTATCCAAAACAAGGAGAGCGGCATCAACCGTTTTGTGAGCCTCCTGGGACTCAATCCCCTGCCGTGCTACCTGTACCGACCCCCCCATCCCCCGAGTCCCTTCCCCGCTCACTTGTTGCCTCCTCATCGGGCTTGACCTGCCCTATCCCCCCTCTCTCTTTCCGTGCGTGCGTGTGTGTGTGTGGGGGGGGGTGGGCGGTCATGGGTTGTGGGTTGTGGGTTTGCATGCGTGCAAAGATTTGGGATATGGGTATGGGTGGGGTAGGGTTTGTGGGTTGTGGGTTTGCATGCGTGCAAAGATTTGGGATATGGGTATGGGTGGGGTAGGGTTTGTGGGTTGTGGGTTTGCATGCATGCAAAGACTCCCCCCCCCCCCCCCACCGGCTCTCTCTCTTCTCCCCCACTCCCTCCCTCCCTCTCTGTCACCCTCACCCCCCCCCCACACACACACCCACATACGCACGAACGCACACTCCCCACCTCTCACACACACGCACACATGCACACACACACACACACGCACACATGCACACATGCACACACAAACACACACACACACACACACACACACACACACACACACACACACACGCGCGCGCGCGCGCGCGCGCACACACACACACGCACGCACGCACACACCCCCACACCCACATACACACACACACACACACACACACACACACACACACACACACACACACACACACACACACACACACACACACGCACGCGTGCGCGCGCACTTTCACTCAGCCTCCCCACCTCCTCTTTGCCCCCCCCCCTTCTCTCTCTCACTCAGCCTCTCTGCAGAGAAAGCACCTGTGCCAGAGTGACGCCCTCCGATCCCGCCTGGGGGATCTGTTCAAGCTCCTCCCCGTGGGAGGCCATGAGGGACTGCATCAGCAGCTTGGCGGACTCGGGCGTATCGTACTGCCCGGGGTTGTCCGGGTTATCATAGTAAAAACCCCCTCCCGTGTACTGCTGGGCTGCCGGTACGTACAACACCTGCAAGTACCTCATGGCCAAACCCCGAAACGATTTAGGGCACGAAGAAACCCAAAACGGAGAGACAAATCCCAAAACCCTAACCTGGGAGACAGATTAAAATACCCTGAACCGAAACATAGATTAAGTAACCCTAAACCGAGATACAAATAACATACCCTAAACTGGGAGAGAGATTAGGGTACCAGGAGACAGAATCAACAACCCCGAGGACAAGAGACAGATTGGCAAACCCTCAAACTAGGAGACAGATCATTTAACCCTAAACCAGGAGACCGCAAAACAAAGTTTTAAGCCAAGAGGCAGATTAACAAACCCTACACCAGGAGACAGGTAGGGACATTGTCTAAACACAAGGAATGTTAACCTTAGAAAGAAAAGGGTTTCAGCAGGGCAATAAGGCGAGGGTTCCTTTTTTCCCCTCCTTTTCTTTTCCTTCATCCTTTCTTTCTCCCTTCCCTAAACCATCCTTCATCAAGCACACACGCACACGACGCACGCTCTCTCGCTCTCTCTCTCTCTCTCTCTCTCTCTCTCTCTCTCTCTCTCTCTCTCTCTCTCTCTCTCTCTCTCTCTCTCTCTCTCTCTCTCTCTCTCTCTCTCTCTCTCTCTCTCTCTCTCTCTCTCTCTCTCTCTCTCTCTCCCTCCTCCCCCTCCCTCTCCCTCTCCCTCTCCCTCTCCCCTCCCCCTCTCTCCTCTGCAATGGTTTGGGGGGGGGGGGGTCTCCTTGGAGGGCCCCAGGAGATCCAAGAAAAGGCGGTTATTTTTTTTTTTTTTATTTTTTTTTTTAAATAAAAAAAAGGGTGGGGGGGAAGCGTACCACCCAACCAGCGGTGCGAGCATTATGAACGAGGGTGGCCAGAGCGATACTCTTCCCGCACCCACGCGGGCCCAGCAGGTACGCCTGCTTACAGCCGTCCGGCGTGAACATCTGCTCCAGCTCGAACATGCAATGGCGGTACAGCAGTACATTGTCCTCCGTGTATTCCACCTCCTCCTGCACTCGCCCCCCCCCCCCCCGGCTGCCAAGTCACTGTCAAGCTCTACCGACCGCATCTCGGGTGGCGGTACAACTGCAGTACAGCAGTACATGATCCTCCATGTACTCCAGGCTCTAGCGGCTCAGAAAAGGGCTGTGCAATGGCGGTACAGAAGCACCCGGCTACATCATCCTCATGCTACTCCACCTGCTGCCAGGTCACTGTCAGGGCGGTACAGCAGTACATCGTCCCCCGTGTACTCAATCACCTCCTGCCACTCGTGAACCCTAAGCTGCCAGATCATTGTCTCAAGTTCTAAGCGCTTAACTTTCACAATGCACATGACACTTCGCTCTCCCACTCCCAATGGCCACGGCGGCCCCTGCTCTATCCCTGCCTCTCATTGGCTGCCGGGTGCGTGTTCCTGAACATGTTCCTGTTCCTGTTCCTGGCTTTCATTGGCTGCTGGGCACGTGTTCTGCATGTTGTTTTTACTGAAGTGGTTCGAGAACTGGTGGCTGAACATGTTAGTGACCTGCGTCTGGTCTGTCTGTCGGTCTGTCGCCCTCTCGCCCAAAATTTTCTTGTTTTTTTTTTTTTTTTTTTTTTTTTTTTTTTTTTTTTAATATTTAACTAAAAAAAGGGTTGACGTAATAAAAAACAGAGTTGACCTCACAAAAACGACGAGGTAGGAAAAAACGGAGAAAGTTCCTCTCGGATATTCCCACACCCCTCAGTGCTTGGCAAGGACTGAGACAAATAATTTCTATCCTTCTTCCTCCTTCCTTCATCTATCTCTGCCTTCGTTCGTCCTTCCTTCCTTCCCTCGTGCCTTCCTTCCTTCCTCCTTCCTTCCTTCTTTCCTTCCTTCCTTCCTTCCTCCTTCCTTCTTCTATCTTTAGATCCCACCCTCCCAATCCTGGAACATTAAGTCAGGCCGACGGGCCTCGAACCCAAGCACTCGAACTGGCAAGGGAAGCGCACGGACCACCACAGCCTCAACCTCCTTTCCCCACCCGGAACAAGATATCTCTAACCGCATTGCATTGTGGCGATTGGTATTTGCCACTCCTCTACCCGCATTGCGGCATTGAACGGCGTGGTCTATCATTAACGGACTCTTTGCCCAAAGCGTGGCTTCGTCTTCTCCTTTCCCCTCTCTTGCCATTTCCTTGCCACGCCTTGCCCATGCAAGTTGGTGTGCCCCACCCTGTCACATGATGGTACCGCTCCAGGCGCAATAGCATCAGCAACATGTGCCAACATGTGCGGGCATGCATGCGCACCTGCAGGCCTGGGCAGCCCCCCTTGGGGAGAAGCTCCGCCACTTCCGGCTGGGTGTTGGAGAAGGCTTCAGGCAGCAGTTCCCGATCGATTTCGAAAAGCTTCATTATGTCGAGCTCCCCGAGCGGCTGTCCAGAAACCCTCACCTCTGGATCATAAACCCTACCCCCACAAGCCCCATCATACTGGCAATTCCAACGAGGTCACATTTCGGTCCGAAATCTGCCGACCGGGCTTGTCCCGACTCGAAAAGGAAGGAGTTTGCTCCGAAAGCCCGCACAAATTCGAAATCCGTTGGAGTTCTCAAACATAGAATAACCTCTTTCACCTTCACACCTTTATTCTCTCACACCCTCACCCATACCCTCATACAATCATACCTTTCCCTCGTTCACCACCATACCTCGTTCGTTCAAATCCTCACCTTCACCATCATCCCCTCATACCCTCACCCATAACAGCATACCATACCCTCCTTCACCATCGTACCCTCATTCCCGCAGACCCTCACCCATACCCTCATACCATCATACCTTACCCTCGTTTACCATCATCCCCTCATTCCCTCACCCATACAACCATACCATACCCTGGTTCACCATCGTACCCTCATTCTCTCACACCCTCACCCATACCCTCGCTACCATCATACCCTCATCGCCATCAAGTCCCTACACAATCACACAAAAGTTGGAAACCATCGAGTCCCCACACTTACCAGAAACCAGGGGGGCCCGGCAAATCTTCACGTTCTTCCCCGGACCCATCCCGCCCCGCATCCCCTTCTTCTCCAACAAATCTCGCAGCGGCCGCAGCACCCGAGGGCGGTTGCGGTGTTTCTGAGCCGGCGGTGAAAGGCTCGATTCCCGGTGGGGACACCGCTTGATTCTGAGCATTTTCCGCAGCTTTTTTGCGCTGCTGTTGGCGGTGCTCCTTCTTCTTCTCCTTGACACTGCTGAGGCCCCCAGCTGCAGCGTCAGTGCTTGATAGGAAGCAGACAAGGAAGGGAAAGGACAGACAGAAATCTGACATCCAGAGCCAGCCATCATGGATGAAGGAATGCGTCACTGCCTCATCAATGACGAGCATAAGGAAAGGAAAGGAAGGAACCATTACATCCAGGACTAGCCATTATGGCTGAAGGGATAAGACATTGCCAAATGAATGACAAGCAATGCCGGGAGTGCGTTTCAAAGTCCATGCCATCAGCCATAAGTAAGCTCGATGGACAGCGGGTAAGATATCCGTCTAAAGAACGACAAGCGATGGCGGGAGGTGGGTTGCAATACCCCAGCCTGTCAGCCAAGCAGGGTGAGGGTTCGGGGCTTTCGGATCTGACCTATCCGCCAAGCAGGGTTAGGGCTTGGGATCTATGATCTAGGGATTTGACGTGTCAGCCGAGCAGGAATTGGGTTCAAGATCTGGGGTTCAGGGACCTGTTTTGTCAGCAAAGCAGGGATAGGGTTAGGATCGAGGGTTTAAGGACCTGACCTGTCAGGCAAGCAGGGTTAGGGCTTAGGATCTAGGGTTTAGGGATCTGACCTGTCAGCCAAGCAGGCAGTCCCGGTGTGAAAGCCCCGGGCCTCTTTTTGCAGAGCAAATGCGCGCGAGGCTGCCCTAGCTCCGTTGTTTCTTGAACTGCGAAGCGGGAAACGCTCGTGCAGGCGGCCGGTACTGCCATGTGAGGTCCTAGGGCTTAGGTGAACCCCATGTGGGTCACAATCATGCCTCATGCCGCCTTCATGGCGGTACGCAGGTATGACCAGGTCCTCTCCGCTGCAGCTTGTGGAGGAACATCCCCACCAAGGCCGGGATGAGGAGAACACATTTTTTCTAAAGAATTGGGGCAATGCAAAAGAAAAGCCGGCTGGTCCCAAGGCATCCCCTCGAGAGCCGGGATGAGGAGAGTGGAGCGAATGCCTTGCGAAAGCCGGGTAATCCCACCCTTGTGTTGAAGAAGGGAAAGAAGGCCCGTGAGGGGAAGGATGGGGTTGGTGTTCTGCGCTGTGTATCAAGGTTGGGTCTGGGGGACCCAGACGAGGGGAAGTCCAAAGAGGCTCCCAGACATCTGTAATGGGAGCCAATGCAGAACCGAGAAAACTGCAATCTGGATGAGAATGAATCAGGGCTGTTCGAGAGAGACATTCGGTCTGCGCGAGAACTCGCCAGGACTCATGGAGCCTGCAAAGCAACACAGAGACCGTAGGAAAGTCTGGACCCCGGTCTATTTGCAGGTCGAAATTGAGCTCTCCCCCCTGACCTATGTGAGCTCTACAAGGCCCTCAGGCCTCGGCTGCTCTTCCAAAGCTGGCAGCATGGGTCAGATGAATATTTCATTTCCCAGCAATCAAGTCACAGCAAACAAGCCGGGATTCTCCAGAAATCAAATTGCAAGCCACAGACTATTGTTTGGAAAGGCAATTTACAAAGGGGGGCCTTTCAGGAGGACTAGCAACTACTGATGTAGCAGATCTCGATTGCTCAGGGCCTCACCTAGGTGCTGCACCAGACCTGTAGTGAGCTGATCGGAACACTAGATGCCAAAATCGATTATCAATGCATCGGAACATCTCAATGATCAGCAACTAGTGCATTCTTGTCGATATTAAACAACTGCGCAAGGTCCTGCGACTCTTCGCGGTCTTGGGCGGGCACGTCCCATAAGATGGCACGATTAAAGGTTTATGTTTAACAGCATGCTGTCTTGCGCCATAACTTGTAATTTGCTTCTGCACGCCAATAGCAAACGTTTCGGGTCATGCACAGCGAAAAGTGAGGCTTAGAGACAGCCTAAATGATGTTATAAACCTTTGCTGTACCCATGTAGGCTCAATGATACACAGTAAATTGCGCAGATTTAGGTGTGGGAAATCCATCTAGGACGCCGTCGTGCCGCTGCAGAATATATTGCGGTACAGTCACCAAATCCGGTAAGTACAATTCAGACCGGCCACCAGCAGTTCGTCGTCGGAGATCAGTGATCTGAGATCACCGAATCGAGATCCGAGATCTGGGGAATCCCAGTGGGATCGCAGATCACTATCCTCCAGCATCCAACCAACTACCTCTTCTCCAGCATCCAACCAGCTGCAGGACGTGGACGTTCCTCCTTCCACAAGAGTCAAAAACAGCAGATAACGATACCGAGGTAGGAGAAGTGGGCTGCTACTGCGGTCAAGAAATTGGGAGCACATAGACGGTTAGAGGGCAGTAGCGTTTAACAGCCAGTTGTTTAACCAACCTTCAGCAGAGGCGTTTGCTCAGGCGGTATCAGACATGATGGACACATGCAGAACATCAGTAGGCAACAGCAGATCCCTTCGTGCCTGTTACAAAGTTGTATGCACCAGCAAGAGAGAGAGAGAGAGAGAGAGAGAGAGAGAGAGAGAGAGAGAGAGAGAGAGAGAGAGAGAGAGAGAGAGAGAGAGAGAGAGAGAGAGAGAGAGAGAGAGAGAGAGAGAGAGAGAGAGAGAGAGAGAGAAGGGGGGGGGTATGACCCGTAGGAGGCAGGTATGCAGGCAACCTTTTGTCTTTGCATGATTTCAGTATGTACAAATTATGCAAGATGTGCCGGCCCTTGCCGATGATCACACCGTTCCAAAACTGAAGCCTGTTCCCCCACGTCGGGGCGCAGGGCCTGGTGGTTAGTCAAAACAAGGAAAAACAACTTGCTCCCGGATGGTTGCCACCTATTCCTGTTCTGTGCGTCGCCACTAATGGATTGTTTGAGGGACAAGTTAAGTGGAATCACAAGGCTTTTGCAGGAAATAAGTCGTGGAGGTGCTGGAAATCTCGGGACTGATCAGTGGCTTAAGGACGATTCGACGTCCACGCAGACATTGACTGTTCAAGACCAGCTCCTAGTTTCACATGTGGGTGTACCACATGGCCATGTAGTGTGCAGCTTCCTCATGAATGTGGAGGTACAGGGCATCATCCCTGACGCGGGCATTCAAATATTTCTCGCTGATTGCTCGGTGTCTTGCGGATATCGTAGATTGTAGCGAACCGCCAACGAGAGCACCCTTCAAGCTGAATAAAATCATGAAAATAACAAATTTCAAGGATTATCTTGAATGGTAATACCGTGGAAGCGCTAACGGAAGAGTTAGGTGCCTTACAGGTATGGTATATATAATTGTGTGTGGTCATGATCCCAAATGCGTTGGGCTATGCCAGTAGGAAGTTTCAACTGAGACGGCTTTGCGAAACAAGGCAGGAGTGCATTGCCATCGTTGGCGAAAGCTGAGACCGACTACAGTGCCAGCAGAGACTACGATTGAGACAATGGTCAATGCGCAGGCCTACTGAAGAGGGGGTCTGTTCCAATGGTAATAGGGATATTAATTGAGAGGTCGCGGACGCTCGCGGGCTCGAGGTATGGCAGGGCGTTGTCTCCTTTATGAACGTGTACACCGCGACACCTGAGTCGAAAGCATGTGGAAACCGAAAGCAAAAGCCACGATTGGTTGGGATGGATTCGACTGTTCGCGCACTGAAGCCCACATATGTGCATGGGGCATGCAAATCCACGGTTGACATCTACAGGAGACAGCGGCTCTGTAACATGCTGCAGTGCAGTACACTACAGTCGTGTTCAGTCCCTTTCAGCCATGCCCGCCTTCAAGTCAATGTGTTGTTCCACCATATATGGAAAAAAGTGTTGGCAGTACACTTTGTAATGTACATTCCACCTGATGGACGCATCCGTTCTGAACGTCCACGGTACTGGACCGGTCTTTTCAGCTCAGCTTGCAATCAACTGAACCCCGCCAAAGTATTTTCAATGTAGCCTTATTTGTTCCATGAAGTTCACACCATCTGAACAGTCTCTTGTCAATCTACAGCTAGGTGCACTCTTGATTGATCGCTCAAGTGCCCTTGACATCCTCACCCTGCCCCACCAGTTAGTCAAAAGCGGGCTGGATACGCTCTGCAAAAAAGAGGGCATTTGCTGTTCCTCCTCCCATGTCTCGTGGGTGCACCTACTATAGAGCTCTGGCCTTCGTAACAGTGCAGCCTGGCTGGCAGACAGCTTGTGCACAGTACGTGTCATGGCATGACTGTTCTCACGGTCTCTTAAGCAGCTTTGACAGCACCTGTTGTTTGTGAGGCCTATTTCAGAAGTCGAGTAGTCTACCCAATTTGTATGGTCTAGGGCTTTAAGTTTTTACCCCTAGACTTCGTTTTTACGTCTACACTTACGATACAGAAACACACTAGATAAGGTAATCCTTTTTCTGACACGACAGTTTTCTTCCAAGAACTAAGCAGAAACTATCGAATCTGTCCCACACGTCTATTTTTGACACTTGCGTTGCATTGCATGCTACACATCTCACAGAAACATGCAAGTGACCAAAACATAGAATGTTGCACTGGCAACCCCTTAGATGGCTTGTAAGAGGAGAGTTTTTACTGGGTTGACCCTTGCCTTGGGTAACTCTGCACCCAGGAGTGGCTTTGCTCCTCTTCTTGTAATATTTCCTTCCTTCCTCCTCTTCTTCTACTAGTAAATTGCTAATTCAACCTTACGCCCCGTGGGCAGTGAAGAAGAAAGAATAACACATCTCTCTCTCTCTCTCTCTCTCTCTCTCTCTCTCTCTCTCTCTCTCTCTCTCTCTCTCTCACTCTCTCTCACTCTCTCTCTCTCTCTCTCTCTCTCTCTCTCTCTCTCTCTCTCTCTCTCTCTCTCTCTCTCTCTCTCTCTCTCTCTCTCTCTCTCTCTCTCTCTCTCTCTCTCTCTCTCCCTCTCTCTCGCGCGCGCGCGCGCTCTCTCTCTCTCTCTCTCTCTCTCTCTCTCTCTCTCTCTCTCTCTCTCTCTCCTCTCTCTCTCTCTCTCTCTCTCTCTCTCTCTCTGTGGGTTCTGCAACCCAAAGCCGATGGTGTTACCATTCACAGATGATGGATGTCGAATGACATGATCACAATCACCGATTTAATGAGCATGCGGAAAGTTCTCAACACAGTTACGAACGCATGCCGAACATAAGGATGCGCAGGTGAGACACATAACAAGCTTGCTTGATAAGCAAGCTTGCTTGGAGAATACTCCATTGAATGTCTGCTACAAAGGAAATGCATCGAGACGTGCAAATAAAGATATGAACTAAACGTGCACCACTTGACTACTCTTACCTGCAACCCAAAGCCGATGGTGTTACCATTCACAGATGATGGATGTCGAATGACATGATCACAATCACCTGTACCAGTACTACTTGTCAATGCTTTGGGTTCAACAAATGATTAAAGACTAAGTGATACACGCTTCTCACTAGTCGGGGCTTACCGATTTAATGAGCATGCGGAAAGTTCTCAACACAGTTACGAACGCATGCCGAACATAAGGATGCGCAGGTGAGACACATAACAAGCTTGCTTGATAAGCAAGCTTGCTTGGAGAATACTCCATTGAATGTCTGACCTGCTGCCCCGATCACGAAGCCATAAACCAGACTTGTTGACCAATCTAATATACGCGTTAACGTCCACTTTTGGATAAAGGTTCGATTCTAGGCCAATCATCCAAGTCAATCGATTGAGCTCAGTCTCCCTTCACAATAGTAATGTGATCAAAGGAAGACTAATTGCCACCGACAGAGACCACTCTTATCAAGAGATTGCTTGATCAGATTTCTTAAGTACCAACTCCCATGAAAGCAATTGCAATCTCCATCTACTAGCCGCAAGTATCTATAAGCCACACACAGCTACTAGCCACATTTAACTAACGACAACAAAGGACATAAAGCTAAGGATCTGATCAGCATGAACCTTTACAAATAACAAGTACCACGTGATCTGTAGTTCGACTGGAGTCATAGGAATAAACAGCTTGCACCTAAGCAACTGGTCCCCTGAGACCTAATCTCATCATAGGTACAGGAAACATAGTCAATGCCTATTGCATTCGACAAGGCAATACACAAGTCATTACATCCAAGTATGACTTCAACTCAATAACAGTCAATTGCTCACTGTATGCGCGTGCAAATGCATATGCATGCTTAATACGATTGTAAAACAGTATACCGAGAACATGAAGTATCAACCTATGAAGTATCATCGAGTTTATGATTAACAACCATATCCAATAGTGTCCCATAGCACCTTATTGACATCTTCTTTGGAATAATTATGGTTGTGTGATTACACAACACAATTAACGTATTTTAAGATTAAGACTTGTAGTAAGTGTGCCAACACAATATGAACCAGTTCATCCATGAAATCGCAATGATAATCCATATCATGATCATTATCTGTAGGTGAATCATGGTTCATATCCAACAATCTTCCCCTTTGGCACATTTGCTCAACTTGCAAATTAGGCACGTTCCTCGAAACTATGAAGCATATACAATGAACATTAATCCCTTACTCGATTGAGTACATGTCCGTAAATCTCATAATGAAATTTACGTGCAAGATCCATATATGTGTTTGGGCAATCACTGACCTGATATCTGGATACAATTAAGAATTATACCTCCGGACGTATACTTCTTCTGAGCAATCACTGCCTAGATTAAACTCCACACAAGTACAACGTCAGCTGAGCTGATAAGCAGATGTAAACGCAAACAAGCGCAGATATAGCACATATAGGCGAAGAGACAAGCGTAAAGAAGACGCCCTGAGACACGCGCCGAGAAGACGCGCCCAGAGAGGATGGGCAGAGAACAGGCGCAGGGACAAGCCCAGACACACGAGCCGAGAAGACGCGCCCAGAGAGGACGGGCAGAGAAGACGCGCAGAGACAAGCCCAGACACACGCGCCGAGTAGACGCGCCCAGAGAGGACGGGCAGAGAAGACGCGCAGAGACAAGCCCAGACACACGCGCCGAGTAGACGCGCCCAGAGAGGACGGGCAGAGAAGACGCGCAGAGACAAGCCCAGACACACGCGCCGTGAAGACGCGCCCAGAGAGGACGGGCAGAGAAGACGCGCAGAGAGAAGCCCAGACACACGCGCCGAGAAGACGCGCCCAGAGAGGACGGGCATAGAAGACGCGCAGAGACAAGCCCAGACACACGCGCCGTGAAGACGCGCCCAGAGAGGACGGGCAGAGAAGATGCGATGAGATATGCTCAGAGACACGTGCCGAGAAGACGCGCCGAGAAGAGGGGCAGAGAAGACGCTCAGAGACATAAGCATAGAAATGCGCCTCAGCTGAGTAGATAAACATAGGTATGCAGCAATAGGACTACACCCCAGCTTGAGGTGACAAATTGGTGCCGGATCACTATGA
Organism: Botryococcus braunii; assembly: GCA_002005505.1. Lineage (NCBI taxonomy): Eukaryota > Viridiplantae > Chlorophyta > Trebouxiophyceae > Botryococcus > Botryococcus braunii. The sequence continues at coordinate 318,087 of KV908365.1, forward strand.
TCCAATATATTAATATTCTTAAGATAATGCAACACCACTATGGTGCTCATAGGAGACTAATCAATGATAACCATGTGCCAAGTTTTAGTGCTCACGCACCTCAAGGAAATAACTTCCCCTGCTTCATTGCTTCCCCTCAAACAAGTAACACCTTAGGACTTTTCACGCTTTGTCTAGTGCTACCACTAACTCTTCCGCTGAGTAATCTATATATACCACTAACTCTTCCGCTGAGTAATCTATATATACCACTAACTCTTCCGCTGAGTAGTAGTACAAACAAACGACTTGAGGGATCTCCGCTTATTATCAGCAAAGCGGATACCCAAGAGTACACGATCACCGTGCACAAGACCCACGACACCGTGCACAAGCGGGATGGGATACTCTCCATTTGCTCACACACAACGAAATGACATGCTAAAAGCATTTATTCTAATGTCACTTTAATTCACAAGTCTTTGATAGACATGAGTGCGGAACATCGTTCCATGATCAACTCTTGTAATATCAAACCGTATCTCAACAACATCAAGCTCCAGTACCATAAACAACAAGCATATCATGCACCAAACTGCAATGCACTCTAATCTAAAAGGCTCTACTATGCATGAACTCATGTAACCAGTAGATGACTTAACAACGATAACATACACATATAGGATCCGTATAGGACACATATAGGTCCGGACTACTCACGCACTCTACACAGCGAGGTGTATTAACTTGCTTCCCCTTAAACCTTGGGAAAATACAACACACAAAGCAATGCCTAAATGCTTAAAGATCAAGGCTTAAGTGATCCTAAACAAAATACCAGCCAATAACCATGGGTAACATAAGATTCCACTGTAAACCGCTTGAAGATTCGAGTCATGGATCTATCGGAGTATCGGATGGTACCTCGATCGACAAAATTCATTAGTCGACACGGAGTCTCAATCCTAAATGCGAGTGTCTACCAGGGATCGACGCGCAGTCTCTCATTACCGTGTGAAAACCAGACCTGACACGTTTTTATGTCAGTGAGGCTGCAGAGCCTTCCTGAGCTTCCCTGAACCAGGGAAGACCACTCAAGACACACAGCATACTCTAGACCTATTTTAAAATTATATCTAATGCGATGAAATGCCTAAAGATCACTGAACATGGGTATTTAAGGGTAGACGAGCAAAAGGCGCAAGAGACGCAACGATGTGGGCAAACACTGAACCATCCAGAGCTCATTCCAGTTTCAACCGAAACTTAAATAACTTGGCCTAATATTGCATACTAATAAGAAGTACATTAGAGAGAATTCCCAGCCCTTCTCTATGGGCTGCATTTCCTCAACTACCCTTTATAAACGTTCATTATCCTTGGCAGATGTTCGTCTGACTCCAGGGAGTACACAGCCACTGAACATCAGTGACCCTCTCCTTCATCATATCTCTGCTCATCAGAAAGATTATTTAAAGTCAAAGAAATATATATGTCAGGTAGCATTGAAGGAATCAGCCAATCATCAATCAGGACCCTCTTCATGCAATCTGCATTTCACAAATCAAACACTAAGCTCCTACCAAAGAGCTAATATTATCAGTATTTTTTTTTGTCATCATTACCAGAAACCAAAGTACATGACTGGAGGAACCAAATATGGATTTCCTCCCTATGTTCCATAGTTTTCCCCAAGTTTTAGGAACCCTCCTCAACTCATGTAAGGTAAAACCAGGCCCTCTTGGAGATCCACTATCATGTCCAACAGCAATTATTAACAACCTTAGCCAAACACTATTACTGATTGATGATAATCCCTTGGTATTTGTACCAACATTGGCTTAAACTCACACTCATGCAAGAACCAACATATATATATTGAAGTGTAAACTTCTACAAGAGCCACAAGTGTGAAGTGAAGAATGTCAACCCAAGGTCTTCGGGTAATTTAGGCTCCAAGATCTTGGTCTAGACCTGCCTCAAGCACAAGGTCAAAAGACAAGGCCATCTTTGTGTGTACATTCTCATTGAGCATTGTCATTTACTATTGCAAGTAGCTCATGCTCTTGTATATCACACAGCACATTCTCCCAGTCTGAAGACACCTTGAATAGACCTTCACTTGAGCTAGAATTAATTTACACATTAAGGGAAAGAGCATATCTGCCTCACTTGGCCTTCATCAAATGTGGATAACATATTCCCATCATTGCAAAGACTACCTAAGTCAGAACCGCTAATCAAATTGCTCAATTATAGCAAATCTTAAACTAATTGCCAAAAGGTAAGACAACCATTGTCACTTATCGGGAAGGATGCGGAAACGGATACGTGGTAAGCGGCTTCAAAGATGCAATTACAGGATCTCAAATATCAGCCACTACCTTTTCGATGCCATTATGACTGTAAATAATGGTTGAAATTTCATTCATGCTTCGTATGCAAGAATGAGGAACACGGCGTGGCTGCCGATGGCGAAGCGATGGAGAGAGGCACTCTGCCTCATCATCCGCCATAATTTTGCGAGATGGGAATACTTTGACCTTTAGTAGCTTGCCAAATCGACGAGTTAAAAGGAGGCCTGAACCTCCGATGTTGATGACGACGTGCTCCAGCCGAAGACCGCCCAAGGCGGTGGGCCCATAACCATTGTGGGTTCTGCAACCCAAAGCCGATGGTGTTACCATTCACAGATGATGGATGTCGAATGACATGATCACAATCACCGATTTAATGAGCATGCGGAAAGTTCTCAACACAGTTACGAACGCATGCCGAACATAAGGATGCGCAGGTGAGACACATAACAAGCTTGCTTGATAAGCAAGCTTGCTTGGAGAATACTCCATTGAATGTCTGCTACAAAGGAAATGCATCGAGACGTGCAAATAAAGATATGAACTAAACGTGCACCACTTGACTACTCTTACCTGCAACCCAAAGCCGATGGTGTTACCATTCACAGATGATGGATGTCGAATGACATGATCACAATCACCTGTACCAGTACTACTTGTCAATGCTTTGGGTTCAACAAATGATTAAAGACTAAGTGATACACGCTTCTCACTAGTCGGGGCTTACCGATTTAATGAGCATGCGGAAAGTTCTCAACACAGTTACGAACGCATGCCGAACATAAGGATGCGCAGGTGAGACACATAACAAGCTTGCTTGATAAGCAAGCTTGCTTGGAGAATACTCCATTGAATGTCTGACCTGCTGCCCCGATCACGAAGCCATAAACCAGACTTGTTGACCAATCTAATATACGCGTTAACGTCCACTTTTGGATAAAGGTTCGATTCTAGGCCAATCATCCAAGTCAATCGATTGAGCTCAGTCTCCCTTCACAATAGTAATGTGATCAAAGGAAGACTAATTGCCACCGACAGAGACCACTCTTATCAAGAGATTGCTTGATCAGATTTCTTAAGTACCAACTCCCATGAAAGCAATTGCAATCTCCATCTACTAGCCGCAAGTATCTATAAGCCACACACAGCTACTAGCCACATTTAACTAACGACAACAAAGGACATAAAGCTAAGGATCTGATCAGCATGAACCTTTACAAATAACAAGTACCACGTGATCTGTAGTTCGACTGGAGTCATAGGAATAAACAGCTTGCACCTAAGCAACTGGTCCCCTGAGACCTAATCTCATCATAGGTACAGGAAACATAGTCAATGCCTATTGCATTCGACAAGGCAATACACAAGTCATTACATCCAAGTATGACTTCAACTCAATAACAGTCAATTGCTCACTGTATGCGCGTGCAAATGCATATGCATGCTTAATACGATTGTAAAACAGTATACCGAGAACATGAAGTATCAACCTATGAAGTATCATCGAGTTTATGATTAACAACCATATCCAATAGTGTCCCATAGCACCTTATTGACATCTTCTTTGGAATAATTATGGTTGTGTGATTACACAACACAATTAACGTATTTTAAGATTAAGACTTGTAGTAAGTGTGCCAACACAATATGAACCAGTTCATCCATGAAATCGCAATGATAATCCATATCATGATCATTATCTGTAGGTGAATCATGGTTCATATCCAACACTCTCTCTCTCTCTCTCTCTCTCTCTCTCTCTCTCTCTCTCTCTCTCTCTCTCTCTCTCTCTCTCTCTCTCTCTCTCTCTCTCTCTCTCTCTCCCCTCCCTCCCTCTCCCTCTCCCTCTCTCTCTCTCCCCCGTACGCCCTCCCCCCTTTCCCTTCTTCTCACTTCTCTGTTTCCCTTCCTCCCTGTCTCCTCCTCCCCTTCTTTATGCTTTCTTTTTTTCCCCTTTCATGCATATTTTACATGCTGTATAATATATATATGTGTAAATGCTGTATAATATATATACATGTATATTTCTTGCACCTGCAGCTATTCGGATGTCGACACATGACTGTTCGGGCATGGGGGGTCCTGAGACTGATGTATTCACTTTTACTTCTAAATAACAACTGTCCCCTCGGATGGCAGTGCTATCTTAATGGCAGCCTCTCAGTAGCGTACTTCATGGCGCTCTCTGTAGGTTCTGCTCGTTTGCTTGATTTGAACAGATGGCGAATCCAGGCCGAGATGCATTAGCAGCTATTCTACGATTCGAATCAAGATCGTTCAAAAAGGGCGATTATACGCCACCTGGACATATAAAGAAAGATCTTTCCGCGTACGTTGGAAAGCGCTGCCGCCAAGGGAGTTGCGCTGTGTCGGCCAGGGCCTCGTGGTCCTGCACAGCGCAATTGTTAGGCCACCTGGCACCCTGACGGAGCGGAATATCCGAAGCACGTGGGAAAAGATCTACGTCAGCTGGATCTGGGCTGTGGGTTCTGAAGTCTTGGCAGCTCCGTCGAAGGCACCAGGGGTCCCGGAGATGTGCCCCTTCTCGCCCAGTACGGCCAGAGTTGAGTGATGAGAGAAGGCCACGACATCGCCAGTAATGCATGTGGCAGAAAAAGCCATACGGGATCTACCGCACTCGGGATACGCGCTCCCAGCTTCGAAACCGCACAGCGCACGTTATGAGCTATGCGCTTTAAAGAAAGGTTGCTTTACAGAATTTTATAAGACGGGTAGCCCTCATTCATCTCGTACTTCTTTGTGAAAGGAGCGTTGTGGCTAAAATCACAAACTAGTCCCCAGGTACGCCCGTCGAACCTGCAGGGAAAGGAGTCGTAGCTCTGAGCCGAATATGGTTTTTTCGAGGAGAAGCCCATGATTTGTTATTCTTCTGTTTATTATTAAGATGAGCTTACGTCAGAAGGTCTCCCTATTTGGCGGGCCTTTGTTGTTAGACTATTCAGCAAGTGTCTCCGCGTGGTCGGCCACCGCACAGAAGTGTGCGGTGTTGCGACTTTTTGGAATCTTATGCATATTTAACTCCACTTATTGCGTCTATTCTGTCGCAGAAACTGAAAAGCCTTTGTTTATCTTCGTGTGGAGGGCTGCCGTGTGCCCACAGGAGCCGGCGTTGTGTGTCTACTTGTGCTTGGCGTTCCAACTGTTTCCGAATGTTTGCAGGTGTTCTTACTGTGGGATTGTGGGCGACGGAAGTGTCACCTGCCGATTTAAGTTGCATTGGTTTGGTTTGGGCTTGCTGCAAATTTACGCGTTCCGCCGCATATACGCTGCCAAAGGCGGGTAGCATGGGAGCTAGCGGCGATCGTATCTCCTCTGACAATGCCGATGACACGTCTACTAGGCCTGCAGAAAACAGTATTTTCCAGCTCTATGACAGCAGTCGCTGCGTTCCAATCAGTGCGGAAAAATCCTTTGTGGGCCACTACGCAGGGGTAGCCTTGTCAACAGCTGCCACTGATTCACCTAAGGTATCTATATGTGTGAGGCTAATAGTTTTCCTGGTCTTCTTGCACTTGCACCTCAACATCTCATTCCTGGCGGGTACAACGTGAGTCTAAGTGCCCTGCTTTGATATCATCAGCAATTTCTTTATGTTATTCCCCCAATCTAAGCTTACTCTTCAATCTGCTTCTTTCAAAGTGCATAGGGGGATTATCATGGCTTACTGATATAACGGCAGCATTAACCTCTGTGTTGGTTTCTGTGCAGGCCGCCCACTTGCACTTCCTCCAACAGCCAGCAGTTATCCCCAGCCCCAGGAGCAGCCTTGAGAGGTCATCAACTTCTGTCATTAGTTTTAGTCCCACCCCATTGTTGGAAGATCCTCCGCAGCAGTGTGCGTCAGCTTCAGTGGATCCGCCCTCGACTCCTGCTGACGGACCGTGGAAGGACATTCCTGATGACATCTTGAAGCGGGTGAGTCTAAATGTTGCCACTTGCCAAACTGGGAAGTCTCTGCCACAAACTAGGAAGTCTTGACTATGATGGTGTAGGGCAGCACCTAGGTATGTATGTCCCAGAATGATCAGGAAATGCAGGTGAATCCAATGTGTTTGCTTTCTAAAAGTGTCAGATTATGCATCAGAGGCCCGCCTATACACATGCTTTGTATTCAAGCAGTTCTGAGAAGTGAGTCAAGAGGTGATGTTTTGTAGGCTAGACAGGCCTTGATGGGAATCCTGGAGGTGTCCCATGATTTTTGGTGGCAGGGGGGGATTGTATGCCTTCCAACCCTGGGTGGTCAAAAAGGATGTAGCACAATCAATTAGAAAAATGGAACAATGTGGTGTTCTGCTTGGCTTCTGCAAGGGTCTTGTGTGTGATATTGCCTGTGCAAGGGCTTTATGGCTTTACGGTGTCGCAAGTGCCTTCTGCTTGACCTTGCCTCCGCAAGGTTGTACTGTGGTGCTGCCCCTGCAAGCATTGTACATTTAATGTTGCTTTGGCAAGGGTTCATGGATGAAGGTTCCCCTCTAACGATAAGTGCCACCTGGCCCCTAAGAAGTGCCACCTGGACCCTAAGGAGTGCCACCTGGGCCCTAAGAGGGGCCACGGGGCCTAAGAAGTGCCATCTGGGCCTTAAGAAGCTGCCACTGGGCCCTAAAAAAGGTGGCACTGGAACAGGTGCTGGATTGTATGCCTGCTTCCTACATCAGAGTGGTTCGGAGGGTGTGCCGTGGGTGGTGTGATTCCGCCGCCCGCTACATCACCAGGCTCAAGCCAGAGAGTTTCGACGCGCGCAAGCTCGCGGGCCGCTTCCCTTATCTCCAGGCTCTCCATCTCAGCCACTGCAACATGGCCATGGTGGCAGAGAGCCAGTGCGCCCCCCCCCCCCCCCTTCTATCTCCGTTCTCTCATCTCCTTCAGCATTACTTAATTTCCAGGCCCTCAATGTCAGCCACTGCAACATGGCCATGGTGGCAGAGTGCCAGTGCGCCACCCCTTATGTCCCTTAACTGTACTCCCCGACCTATTCTCCCTTATCTCTGATTCGCTATCTCCAGGCTCTCCGTGTCTGCACCCCCCCCCCCCGGGTAATGGCCAATGTGGCAGAGTGTTAGAGGCTGGAATTCTTGTCCTTGTAGGAGTTAGGAGGTTGGGTTGTAAGCTGGTAGGAGGTCGCTTTCTCCTTCTACAGCCATGGAGGAGGTCGCTTTGTCCCGCACCAGTCTTGTAGGAGGTCACGACAGAGGCCGCAATGCCGACGGGGGCTCGTTGTCTGTGACAGGAGCGCCTTGCAGTTTCGGTCGCTGCTGTCCGACAATGACCTCGAGCAGCTGCCTGAGCTGTGCGGAATGCGCTCCCTGCGCGTCATGAGCCTGCAGCGCTGCACCGCCCTAACAGGCAACCCGGAGGGGCCCTTCCGCCACCTGGCATCCCTCACTCAGCTCACGGCCCTGGACATCGGCCAATGCGAGAGTCTCCAGGTCTGCACGAGCTTCTCTCTCTCCCTCGCTGCTGCGCCCAATTCCAGGAGTCCAGACTGAACATTACCCGCCATAAACACCTAGATTGGTTTGCAGGACAATGAATATTGTTTTTTGGGGGGGGGGGGCAGCCGGGTGGGGGCAAGGTAGTGGAGGTTGAGCAAGAGGGGATGTGGTGGAGGTCGGGCCGAAGGGGGAGATGCCCCCCCCCCCCCCCAAAAAAAAAAAAAAAAAAAAAAAAAAAAAAAAAAAAAAAACACCCCCCGGGGGGCAGGGTGCAGGCAAGCAGGTTTAAGCACGAATGCATTTTTGAGTTTGGCTACATGTCATTTTTGGAAAAGACTGCTTGGGTTTCATGTCTCTGTCTGGGTGTGGGACCTCCAGCAACAGAGCCTCCACATGCCTTTCCACACAGGACACCCTTTAGACCCCCCCCTTTTCCCCACCCCCCCCCCTTTTTTTTCATTTTTCATTTTTTGCGACCACTGCTGAAGGTGTATCCCCGACCTCCTGTGGAAGATTCCCTACCAACCCCCTTAAGATGTTTCCCGACCCTCCTGTGGAAGACTTTTTTTTCTGATCCCCTTCAACACAGCATCCTCGTCCGCCTCAAACATGGGTAGCCGGTCCCCGTTGAAGACAGTTTCCTGACCAGCCAAAATCTGCCTCCGTTCGACAGGAGGCGGCCATGGAGGTGATCATCAAGCTCCCAAATCTGGCCGCGCTGTACATGACAGGCTGCAGGAGCATGACGGATGCGGCGATCGCCCGCCTGGTGGAGGCCCGCCCGGACCTTCGCGAGCTGGAGTTCGGCGCATCCGCCCTCATCACGGACGCCGGGCTGGCCCACCTGGCCCAGCTGCGAGGTATGTGATGCCTCCTCCTGCGTTAGTGCAGCAGGTGTTTCTCATCGCTCAGCGGTAGAGCAAACGGCTGTTGACCGTTTGGTCGCTGCTTCCAAATCCAGCAAAGCTTTGGGAAGTGTCCCGTACAAGCGCGTCTGCCCAAGTGGTTCTTAACTAGCCCCAAGTGCAGCAGGTCTCTATCTGTACCAGATATACTGCCTGTACTAGGATGCAAGGTGGCAGTCTGTGTGTGTGTGTGTGTGTGTGTGTGTGTGTGTGTGTGTGTGTGTGTGTGTGTGTGTGTGTGTGTGTGTGTGTGTGTGTGTGTGTGTGTGTTTTATTATATATATGTAAGGAAGAAAGATAGACCGGGAGTGTGCTTGGCAGATTTGGAGAGGCTGAGCATGACGAGGTGCCCCAGCATCAGCGACGAGGGCTTGATGCACCTGCTGGGCCTCCCCCGCCTTCGCACCGTCATCATCTCCTGCTGCGCCAACATCTCCGAAGAGGGTGTGCGGGTGTGCCCCTTTCCGGCCCGAGTGCACCGTCTTTGCTTTCCTGCTCTTTTCTTCACTTGTAGCTTGCAGCTTGAGGTGAATTTGCAAGCGCTCTGTGGCACTGGGTTGTTTGTGAGGTTCCTTTATTATTTTGAGACATGTTGTGTCTGCGTCTGACATGGTGGTGGAGGCTGGGCCAGACCGTGGCAGCACACCAAACTCTGAAGGTTGTGACCGCAGCCGTTCTGCCAACTCGCCGGATAAGTGCCTGGCAGGCATCAGCTTATCCCACCCTCGACATGCAGCTCTTGGAGTTTGTATAGCTCGGCGCTGCTGCAGTGGCCTTGTTGCTGCAATCCGTCCTGGCTTCACTTTTAGGTCTGCATCTAGATGATGAAATTGCCTGAAGAGAAGAAGGATATGTGTGAAGAGGAGGAGGATATGTCTGTGAGCTCAGGTGCATGAGCTGTTGTCTAAGGGGGTGTGCTTATATGCACTCAATGTCATGTAGGGTTGCCTTGCTTCCGTGAGACTGGGGCGCCTAGATCGTATTTTAGTCCCCTCTCGCTTCGGTGAGATCGGGGCATGCCAGATGAGGCAGAAGGAACTGGGCTTTGCTATTGCACCGACGGGATGGCAGGTGTAATGGAGGAGAGGTCACTGGGCGTCAGCGGGCCTCTCCTTTGGGCTGTCTGTGTATCCACCTGTGTGGATTGAAGTGGGCGGTATCGCCGTTTCCAGACTGAAGTTGTGGCAAGTTTTTCTGCTGTATGCAGGTCCCCCCCCCCCTCTTTTTCACTAAGATGTCCGGGATTTCACAAGCGTCTGCTTGAGAAGAAGAAAACATGTGTTATTCTGTCCAGAGAGGGGTGCTACAACTCCATACGAGAGCGAGAGGCAACGCTGAGACCCTCCGGTATTAACAGCTACCGGTTGCAAACAATTTTGAAAATGTGGGTTTGCTGCCAAAGGCCCAGGCAGGGGTTGCCTGAAGGAGGCCTTTTGCAGACAGCATCTTGTTTCACGGCAACGTTGAAGGAACTACCCCACTCTGTACCTACCATTATCCCAGTTCTAGCCCTTCATCATGTTAATGCGATGCTTGTGATGTGCACGAGTCTCTTATCATTTTGTGGTACGATAACCGAGGTGCAGTACAAGCCTTTCTTCATGTGTCCCACCAGTGCTGATTTCAAAGCTCATTCTGTGACGGGGTTGTCCAACTTTCGTGGCACATGGAGGGGCACTGACAGCTCCTGTTGGGGTGCCTTTCACCCTTTGGAATCAGGTGCTGACGTCAGAACTGATTTTTGAGGGGAGTTTTGAAAGTTGGACAAAGCGCATGGAGGGCCAGTTATGGTGCCTGTGGGGGCCTCTCGTCCCTTGGGAGGGGGTCATTTCCACGTTCGGCTGTTGTTTGATTGTCACCTTTGCTTTAACATGATGACGCTCCTAGTTGCTTGTCTTTTTCAAGTACGGGCCAAGTACGTAGAAGGTTTCATGCATAGGAAGGTTTAGGTGTTGGTGGTTCACGGCAATGGACTCTGTTGGTCTTATTGAAGGCAGGTTGCGCCTGGACACCTGTTTCTGTGTTTGTCTGTGCTGAGTACTAGCTCCTTGTCTGTGCTGTGTACTAACCACTCAACCAGTGCGCAATAGCGAGTGACGGTGTGCTGACGCACGTCACACGAAGCGCGCCCCACCTCCCGGGGGCCCCCCGGGTGGGATCAGTATCCGAGTGATAAAAGTTTGTCGTTTATGTCTGTAAAAAGGTCTGTCCGCTGACCGTCAAAGGTCCTGTCCGTCGATTCTTGTTCTGCTGGTTTTGGATTATTCGATCCAGGCGTCGTGCAGCCAGGCTTGAAATTCGCCTGCTGCAGTTCTGCTGCCTCGTGTGAAGGGGGGCAGGCAATGGGCGTTCATATGGTACACTGTGTGCCGTGTTGATTTTCACATGAGGGCTGCTCTCTGCTGCGTTGGGGAGCAGCAGAGCCCCTGCATGGGCAATGGCAATGCACTGGAGACAGATCGGCGGTGCATTGCCCCATTTTGTTGTATTCCGGGCTTCTGGAATCCTTTTCTGTTTTTCTTGTGGACGGGACGGCAATCTGTTTGTGCCGGACTGCTCACCAGAGAGTTTCAGTGCTGTCTCATGTGGTGTCTGGATGCATTTGGCGCATCTAATGCAAGCTGAAGTAGCAGAAAAAGTTCTGTGACACCCTCCTGTGTGGGATTGACCCTCTTTGGCACTAAGGCCAGCTGTGTCATGCACAGCCACGTCATAGGTAGTTGGAATAAAGTGGGGTTGGCGCAAAATGGGGTTCACAGTGTCCAGTCGCGCTTGGGTAAAGAGGAAATGTCTGCCGAAGTTCAACGATACGTAATCTGACCTGGCAAGTATAAGACCGTGGTGTGTTTGCATTGTGTGCTTTGCCGTCTGCGCTTGTTCTGTAGGTACACAAGTTCAGCGGAACACCAATTGGATAGGAGCGAGTTTGAGACCAGCATCTTGAGCTGGGGCCTGCAGCCATTCAGCAGAGGCCCAAGCTCAGGATTGGCACTCTCGTCATTGAGCGGCATAAAGTTAGATAGAGTTGCCCTCTGTTGATTTCTGGGGCACTGCGTTCTGCTATTGTGGTCCTGGTTACAAATGGACCAGCGGTGGGGCTTCCACGTCTCACCCCTGATTCAATTCCCAGCTGCCGAGCTGTTGTTGTGCAAATTAGCCTCTCTGCTCGCTGTTTGGTACTGTTTTGTGTTCTAACGCTCCGAGGCTCTTGAGGGCTAGAGATTTGTGCGGATTTACATGTGTTGCCACCTTGCTATCGTGTCCGACTGCTTGGAGTTGGCTGTAGGTTTAGAACTTCGAATTACACGAAGATTGATGTTTGTGTCTGTGCTACATTGGACGGTCCTTGATGCTTTGGGAGCCTTCTTCGGAGTGATGAAAACAATAATGGTCGGCTTGCCTGACGTATACAGAGGCTGCTGCCCAGAGGTAATACCAAAATCGGGCCTTGAGAAAGCACAACTCTGTGGAGTGCTTTCGTAGCTGTTATAAGTTGTCTGGCTTAGAGTCGAGACACATGGTTGTGCGCCCTAAACTGTAAGCTTGGATAAAGCTGGCTATCTTGGCTGTCTGGCTGGCTTGGCTGGCTGGCTATGCGTCGTGGTAAAAACTGGCTGTCTCGTGGCCATTCAAACACTCCGGCTCTCTTTGGAACTACTCGGTCAGAACCATGTCATGTTTTCTTACGACACCCCCAAAGAGTACCCAGTACATATCCCGGGCTGCAACTGGTGCGATCTGTGCAAATGAACTGCCATGCCCTTGCTTTTCAGACCAAAAACCAGCACTTCCCAAACGTCTCATGGGTTTCTACGCCTGCAACTTTACACACATGTTAAGATTACTATTTTTCGGGTCCAGATTGAGTTTCACCACCATCCATCAATCCTACAGCTTGCTACACACCAGCCAGGGTTTCCGCTTGTCGTTACGCCTTAGGGTTGTCTGGCACAATCCCTCTGTCTCCCCCCCTCCCCCCCCCCTCTCTCTCTCTCTCTCTCTCTCTCTCTCTCCCTCTCTCTCTCTGTCCCCCCTCCCTCTCAACTCTCTCTCTCTCTCTCTCTCTCTCTCTCTCTCTCTCTCTCTCCTCTCTCTCTCTCTCTCTCTCTCTCTCTCTCTCTCTCTCTCTCTCTCTCTCTCTCTCTCTCTCTCTCTCTCCCCCTCTCTCCCCCCCCCCCCTCTCTCCGACTGTTCATAATCATTACTTGCCACAACATAAAAATCGGAAAAAAAAAAAAAAAAAAAAACACCCTCCGTGACAACGACACACTGACTTTGCACTGAGACACATCCACACAAACGCATGTATTGGTTGTCAAACATTACAGTCAGAGCCCCCCCCCCCTCCCCCGGGGTTAGGTGCACCAATGGATGTAAACACGCCGCAGTGTAGGGCACACACAACCTGCTCTTGAGATGAGGTCACAACCAGGCTACAGGCGATGTTGTACCCTGTTAGGCGACCAGCCCAGAATGAAACACCCAGCCGGGCAGCAAGCAACCGTACCAAGCCCGAAAGACGGCTACACAGGACGCCCTCAGCCCAAGTGCACAAGCATGCGACCGTGAGCGCGCGCGTGCGTGCGCACAGACACACACACACACACACACACACACACACACACACACACACACACACACACACACACACACGCGCGCGCGCGCGCACACACACGCACACACGCACGCACGCGCGCGCGGACATGCACGCATGCATGCGCCGCGGGGGGGGGGGGGAAGAGAGAGAGAAAGAGAGAGAGAGAGAGAGGGAGAGAGAGAGAGAGAGAGAGAGAGAGAGAGAGAGAGAGAGAGAGAGAGAGAGAGAGAGAGAGAGAGAGAGAGAGAGAGAGAGAGAGAGAGAGAGAGAGAGAGAGAGAGAGAGAGAGAGAGAGAGAGAGAGAGAGAGAGAGAGAGAGGAGAGGAGAGGAGAGCGCGCGAGAGGGGGGGAGGGGGGGGGCTCCCTCGACGGAAGGATGGGGGGGGTGGAGAATATGAACATGTCACTCTCTTTTCAGTCAAGCGGTTTTGACAGCTGTACATAAACAGGGCTGGCGCTGCCACCAAGCACATCGCACGTGGGACGACGACTTTAACTCCCTGAGCACAGATCATCTGATGCTGAAACAACCAATCCTGTGCCGAAAACCTTGGCCTCCAAGCCAATCACCGACCCAACCGAACCCTGCCCATCAACCGAGGCTTTACCAACTTGCCCAATGCTATATCTGTAACCCCAATTTCGACTGGTTGCCGAAGGAGCTCCAAGCCTCTGGTTTTGAACGCCTTTGGTGTACATCAATCGAAACAGCTCATCCTTCATGGGCATGCTACAAACATATCAGTACTTTATTTGAATGCTTATAACAGTCCTGTGGAGGGACTAGTCCCCTACATCGTTAATTGAGTGTCAAAAACTTTAGCCTCACCAAGGACAAGCTCATCTTTGCTGCTTCCATATAGACCACCGCCACAACTATACATCCTCTCCCGTCCCTCAGCCATTTCTTTCCATGGACACCTCTGACGTTAAAGTTAGAAATATGCATACACCAATCCCGCCACTGCTAACAAATGAGAAAGCCGGTTGTTGTCGCTCCAAAGGAGCTTATTTGCACCTGAGTGCGACCCGTTTCTTAGTCCCTCCTGCTGCAATGCGTCTACGCGATACGGTGCAAACTAATATAGACGCCTACACTAATGAAGACGTTTATTTCACACCGGGAGGATCTGTGGGAAGCATAAGTTGGCTCGTACACGCTTTCGTAGAGCTCACACGCTAGTGCTACGTGGCGAATTAATATTGCGATATCAATCAATTTCAACACTGCTTTTTGCGACTCCCACACAGCACTCGCCCCTGGGGGTCCAATGCGCCGTTTTATATATGCACCAACGCCAGTACCACTACAGACATCTGCAAGGTAGCTGAAAGATGTATCTCAGAGAAGACTTGTGCTGCAAATCGCCAGTATTTCTGCACAAATACCCAAGGGGGTATATAGGGGGATACGTGTCAGGTCTCGGGTAGGCCACCCAATCTCATCTGTGCAGAAGTACGTTTAGTAAGCCACACGCACAGGGTATGGTCCTGCTTGCCTCAGCTGCCCCCGTACTTGCCTCATAAGGTCAAGTACGGGCATTAATTCATACGTGAGTACAATCATACTCACGTATGAATGCTTTGGACGCGCATACATGCATGCATGCATACGTATGTATACATACATACATGCATGCATGCATGCATATGTATGTGTACACCATGCGCTCGACGATCGTGCCTGTCACCGCTGCACCTGTACTTGACATTAAACTTGCGTATACGTATGAATACGTATGAATGCTTGCACGCGCATATATGCATGCATGCATACATATGTAAACACTACCATGCCCGGAGGGCTGTATCCAGCAGGACTCGTCGATTTGTAGACGAGAAGTCGCGACTGCTTTCCTTCAACTGCTGGGTAGCCCAGTGCCTCGTCAAGTTGAGGCCATGTGCGTAGAGGCGCAAGAACTCGGATCCGCAGACCCCCAGCTTCTCCGGGTGGAAGCCGGAGCACAGCTGGCAGCCGGCAAAATGCACTATGAAAGGAGGCCACGTAACCTGCGGGCTGTAGATGTCCTTGTACCAGCAGTTGATGCAAAAGTCGTTCTCCAGACGCACCTGCAAGAGCCCCACTCTGTCCTTGACAAACATCCGCCCGCCCCCCCCCCCTTTCCTTTTTTTTTTTTTTTTTTTTTTTTTTTTTTTTTCGCCATCTTCCTCGTCACTGCGGGTTCATCTCGTTCTTCTTGGTCTTCTCTGCACATACGTACTATGTAAGCATATACGTTCTATCTCTGTAAATGCTTACGTTGCCTGTGATAATTATCTTTGTTAAGCCCGCAATGTTCCCCCTCCCCACTCCCCCATCCTCTTCCCCCTTCCCACTTCCTCTTCCCCCTCCCCCTTCCTCCCCCCCATCCCCCTTCCCCCTCCCCCGCCCCCCGTTCCTCGAGCTTAGATGACTGCAAAGGAGCCCACCCTGCCTCTTCAACCCAGAAAATGGACGAGCACACAACAAGGCACTTCGCAAAAGTGCGTGCGCACGTGAGTGTGAGTGTGCGTGTGTGTGTGTGTGTGTGTGTGTGTGTGTGTGTGTGTGTGTGTGTGTGTGTGTGTGTGTGTGTGTGTGTGTGTGTGTGTGTGCACGCGCGCGCGCGCGCGTGTGGGAGTTGGGGGGGGGGTTGGGTGGGTTGGTGGGCGGCTGTAAAACTGGAGCCAACCTTGGACATGAGAGAGGGCTTGGTCTTCAGCAAGTAGCCCAGCGCGGTTTGGTCGAAGAGTCCATACTCGTATCCAGGGAGAGCAGACCTCAGCTCCTGTGCAAGCGGCCCGCGGGACTTAACTAAGTGAAGATTATAATTTTTTTGGAGCACATCACACAGGCATCCCCGAAATACTTGACAGGGATTCTGCCGACGGACTGTCATTCTAACTTCAAAAGAAGTCGATCAATCATCGGTCATGACCAGTCTAGAGCTCTGATGACCACCAGTCTGCAGAATTGAGGTAGATGCTGGAGATCAACCCCTATGCACGGACCGCGCAGTTCCCCTTCCACGTGACCCGTTTCCTTGGATGTGTATACATGCACGACAGTACTGCGGCTGCAGTTTCCGAACAGCAGCTCAGAACTGTCAAAAAATATTGTATATGCTGGGGCACCGCTCATGAATTGATCAATAACTGCCGCTCCATACTCACATGTTACAGTACTGATCAACATCAGTCATGATTTTCTAGTCTGTGTCTGTGCACTAGTGCTGATCAACATCAGTCATGATTTTCTGGTCGCATTTAAGCGACCGGATATCTGCACTGTCCCCCCCTTACAGTGATTCTTTGACGCATGCTGCAAGCTTAAGCAAATTTAAGTGTTTCACACGCACTGGAAGATATGCATGAGAGCTATCAGGGAAGGTGCATGATAAACATAATAAATTTCTGATTACGAGGCGAGAGTTGCAGCCCCTGGCCGCATGAGAGGGATTTCAGGATGGATGGGCCAATGGCCGCTCCGATTGTTTGTGGATGAAGCTGGGATAAGTATAGAAGGAGATCTTTGTCTCTATAGAGTTAGCTAGCATCAGACCCGCTCTTAAAAATGTGCTTGGGAACTCGGTGAATGTGACGCATTTGATTAGGTACAACCCGCTGGGTGACTCGAACAAGTATAGAAAGAAGGAAGGAAGGAAGGAGGGAGAACGATAGAAGTAAGGAAGGAAGGAAGGAAGGAGGAAGGAAGGAATGAAAAAAGGAAGGAAGGCAGGAAGGAGGTGGGCGAGAGGGAAGGAAGAGAGGGAAAGGAGGGAGGGAGGAGGGAGGAAGGAAACGAGGGAGGAAAGAAGCAAGGGAAACGGAAGGAAGGGAGCTCCCTCGAGGGATGGAGGGGGGGAAGGAAGGAAAAAGCAAGCTTGCTTCACACGGAAGGAAGAGTGAAAGGTAGTCTGTTGTGGTACAAACTGACACGAGCATCTCTGGGTAAATATAACTGAAACACAAGGCGACCCACCGCTTCGCGCGTAAAGTTGGTGGGGTAGACTCCGAAGTAGCTCATGTCCTCCAGCAACTTCCGGCTCCATTTGGAGTTACGTAGCAGCAGGATGCCCGAATTTATCCCTGTTTCCGGACCCCCTTGCCTTGTCAATCCCTCTGTGGAGCTGCAGGTCTGGTCAGGCGTTATATTTTACACAATTAAAACCTCACACCCTCCCTCCATCCCAGTATAGGCATTAATGACCCTTCCCGGTCAGCTGTTATAGGCATTGGCAGGTTGAAGGGAGGTTTGTGATTGCCAAGCCGTAATTTTGCGGTCAAATCTTCCAATCTTATCTTACCTGCAACTTGCATGGAAAAGGGGTTCACTGCGCTTTCCGGCTTTGATAGGGTTCTTCAGGTTGGATGAACCAGCCACGTGGCTGGCCTTGAGAAGAAGCTTGGACCAAACCATTCTTTCCTTCCTTCCTTCCTTCTTCCTTCGAACCCCGAGGTATGCCCGCGTCGTGCAACACCAACATATTCTCCCTGATACACGTGGTCTGCACTTGTGCTATAGTTTTGCAAGGCGATTCCTAATCCTTAAAACTAATTATTTGTAAGTTATCATTGTACGAAGAAGTCTTCAAAGGATAGTAACAAAGAGGGTAGAATCGTGCACCGTGTGGGTTGCCACGCTCGATGTCGTCAGGCCGACCCCACATGACCAAATCTTTGCCGCTGTACTTGGCAAAGGGGAAGTCAAAAACCGTGTCGGCGAGGATAACGTCCATGTCCACCCACAGAATCCACTCTGCCCGACTTGGCGGAACCTCTTCCAATACCTGTTCCCATTCGTAGTTCGTCAGCCAACGCGTCGTGCAGCAAGCTGATGTTCGCAAGCAAAACCAACAAGAAGGATAAGAAGACAATCTGGTGTTCAATCAGTGATGAGAATTCCTAAGCACAAGCTCTTGTAGAGACATTAAGAAAACAGTTTTGATACTGCTGAGCCCCAACAGCACTCAAATTGTTTCAGGTTCCCCAGGGAGGCCCTTCCAAGGCGGAGCGGGGAGTGGAAGGGAGGGAAAGGATGGGAGAGGGAGGGCTAGAGAGGGGGGGGGGCGAAGGGGAGAGAGAGAGAGAGAGAGAGAGAGAGAGAGAGAGAGAGAGAGAGAGAGAGGAGAGAGAGAGAGAGAGAGAGAGAGAGAGAGAGAGAGAGAGAGAGAGAGAGAGAGAGAGAGAGAGAGAGAGGCGCGCACGTGTGTGTGTGTGTGTGTGTATGTGTGTGTGTGTGTGTGTGTGTGTGTGTGTGTGTGTGTGTGTGTGTGTGTGTGTGTGTGTGTGTGTGTGTGTGTGTGTTTGTGTGTGTGTGTGTGTGTGCGCGCGCGCGCGCGCATGCATGTGTGATTGCACATTATCCACTTCATCACAAGACAAGCGAAACACTGTACTTTCGACACAGAGTTTCAAGCCCCACGCACGACTCTGCGACCCTGCGACTGTGTGCGTACTGGCCGGCCGACGTGTTTACTCATATGACTTACGACAATACGGAACCAGCTGGTTCCGTCAAAAGCAGCTGCACCGTTCAATTAAAAAGTGAAACATGTCCCAACACAAATCAATTGCAAGTATCTTACACATGTACATGTGTTCATGGATGTAGATGCATCTTGGTACCCAAACCTTCTTACGATCATAAGTATCTTACTATGCTTTCCAATTGTAAGCATCTTACGTATGTGGTAGGATCTTACACATGGATGCTGGTACCGCACCTTCTGCAGGAAGGCCACCTTCTGCCACGGCCCAGTTCGCAGGCCGGCGTACACCTCTTCCGCCATGGCGTGGAGCTCGTAGCCATGCAGACGGGCCCAGTCGGCCTTGTTCTGAAGCTGCAGCGCCAGCAGCAGGTCGCCATACGGTGTCGTGCATGGGGACGTAGGGATTCCGGTCGTCATCACGAGCTTGTTCCTCCCGGACGTGCCAAGGAGGCTCGCCAGTCCTTTCGAGGCTCCGTCTCCTTCACACACCCGCCCCACGTGGATTCTTGGGCCGGTAACTCCTAGGAGCGTCCGCGCGTGCGACTTACCGCAGCCCGCGGGCGTGAGCGTACACATGTGGGAGTTACCTCAGGCCTGAGCGTATGCGTGCGGGACTCATGTAAGCCCCACACGTAAGGTGTATACCGCCACTTACGTAAGGTGTATACCGCAGCTTTCGGGCGTGTCCAACCCTCTAGATGATCAGATTTGGTAAGTACCGCGCTCTCCATCTGAGCTCTGTTTTGTGCTCCAAGGTTTCTTTGGTCGTAATAGTTTGATTACAACACGGTAATCAGTTCGAATGAGGTGAGGCTGTAGCATTTCCTGGGGTATAATGCTCTAGTGGTCCTTGGCATTGCTCTATGACTTGCCATGTGATCTAGATTCGCGGTACAACCTCGCTCAGGTAGTTCGCTCGGTTGCCCGACTACATGTCTGTGGCAGTACAGTGTAAATTCAATCCATCCAGGGTTTAAGAGTGGAACTGCGAATCAATCATGTAACACTCTTTCCGTGCACACCACGCACTGTCTCACTGTCTCATAAAACCTCTTCCGCTCAGTTATAGCTACAGAGGCAACCGATGAAGGCAGCACCATGGCCGCACGGTGGAGCAGCAACAAGGATCCTGAAGCGCGTTCAGATCATGATATTGATTAGAGTGTAATGATACTGACAGCACGTATACGTGCTGTGGTATACATATATTTCGTTATATGTACACCCGCAGTGGTGATGTACCCCCACCAGTTCCGCCCCCGCGGCCCCCCCCCCCCCCCCACTTTTTCCTGCCCTCCGTTGAGCAATCTCTATGTAGTTTCGCTGGGCCTTCCCCCTACCCCGCATCTAGGACCTGCTGAATTCATGTTCTTCTATGGCACCCAATTCCAAACATTAATGAACATCCAATAAAAGAAGATAATTATCTTCTTTTCCCAAATAAGAGTTCCGGGGAAGGAACGGAAGGAGAAATGCCAATATATAGAAGTCTTCTCCATGGTTTGAATCACGGCAATTCCTGTGCATTCGGGGTATTGTTTCAAGCGCTTACAATCGTTTTGCAAAAGGTCGGAAGGCGCCATGCACTTGTGAGGAAAATGGGGGATGGACGGTGCTGAATTTGTCAGCGTCACGGCGCAAAACTCGCAACATACCAAGCGTTGCAAAATGGTGTGTTGGTTTCCGGAACGTGCAAAACCACGTGCAAACTCTTTGCAACATGGTGTCTTAAGAAGGCTTAATTATGAAGCTGTATGGCGCGAGAGCAGACCTGATTTGAAACCCATGGCAAAACTCGAAAACCGCGGCCCGCGCTCCCATTTGCTGGGGTCCAACCCCTGCCCCCAGCCCAGTGGTGTCAGCCCCCATTTGACCAGCTGTTAAACGACGCTTACACTTTGCCGAATTTAATCGTCGTTTAATGTTGGGACAAGAGCCTGGATTCTTCAGATAGCGTAAAAGAAAAGCAGCTTTTCTTAAAACAAAGATCCTAATGACTAATACGCGGACTTGTATCATTAGTAACAGAAGCGTACGCGCAATGTGCTACTCGGGACCAATAACCTCGCCCAACAAAATCTGACCCAAGACGACCACACAACATCTCATTCCCTATCTACCACAGTCGGAGCCCTTCAAGGTCACATGCTCGAGTGTGAATTATAAAGCACCTGTGGCGGTCCACAGAGACGGGTGATGTGTGGGATTGCAATTCACACTCAATTGAAAGTAACTGAGGAGCTACTTTCAAGAAAATGATATGCCTTTCTTCTTGTTGTTGCTGTTCTTCGTCTTCCTCACCTTGGAAAAATTTAAATGCCCGTTTCTCCCAGCGACCCCTACAGACTCCTCAATCCTTCCATCCCCTCCCTCATCCCTTCGATGGAAGCCCCCACACATCTGACCCGTTCATTCCCTTTCCACCCTGCCTTACCCCTCTCTCGTGCTCGCTTCCTCGCAGCCCCCCTCTCGCTACCTCGCGCAACCTGTCGCTCTTAACAACCCCCCCCCTTCCCGGGTTAGGAAACAATACGCCCTTTCTGGGCCACCAAGTGCACCTCTAGGACGACTTCCCCCCTCTTATGCCCTTCTCCCCCACTGTGTGAACCCCCTCCTTCCCCCTTACATCTTTCCCTCTCAATCTCCTTCCACTTCCCACCCCTCCCCCAGCCTCACCCACCC
>KV908365.1:347030-362030 GCA_002005505.1 Botryococcus braunii
GCGCTAACGACTCATTTCGCAGCTGGCAGCCCCCGTTGGGGATCTGACGGCCCCATTCGCTTACACACCCTATATCTGACTCGCAGCGGGTCCATGCGTTACAACCGGCCATCAGCCTGCACACCAACTCTCGTGACTTGCTCCTCACAGATGTCTTAATACCTTCTGTCCTGCTCCCTGTCAGCCTCCAAATACAATGATCATACATGATCCTACTCGACAATGATCAAAGACTATGACTTTCGTGTAGCCTGACCTACCCCATCCAGTTGCGCAGTCCCGCATGTCAGACTAAGTGTTCTTTGTCACTGCCAGAAGTGGCATAAAACAGTACACAAATTTGGGATGGTAGGGCGTAGAAATGAGGCTGAGAAGAATCAAGCATGACTGTACAGGAATACACAAATGTACGTTCACAAAGGCAACCCCAAAGGCACTCGAGCACATTGTGTGTGTGTGTGTGTGGTGTGTGTGTGTGTGGGGGGGGGGGGGGGGGGGGGGGGGGGGGGGGGGGGGTGTGTGTGGGGGGGGGGGGGGGGGGGGGGGGGTGTGTGGTGTGTGGTGTGTGTGTGTGCTTCAAAAGACCTTTGGAAGTTGGGATGCAGATGCGACACGGGTACTGACAGGTTCAGGGTAGTTTGTGTGCGCGTGTTCGGGCACGTGCGGGAGGGGGGAGGGGAGGGGGGGGGGGGGGGGGGGGAGGAGAGAGAGAGAGGAGAGAGAGAGAGAGAGAGAGAGAGAGAGAGAGAGAGAGAGAGAGAGAGAGAGAGAGGAGAGAGAGAGAGAGAGAGAGAGAGAGAGAGAGAGAGAGAGAGAGAGAGAGAGAGAGAGAGAGAGAGAGAGAGAGAGAGAGAGAGAGAGAGAGAGAGAGAGAGAGAGACGAGCGGGTGCGTCAAAGGGAGGATGTGGGGGGGGGGAGGAGGGAGTGGGGCAGGCTGCACCTGCATCGCTTGCGGCAGTCCTCAACCCCTTCAGTCAGTCTGGAGCCATCTTCAAGCACACTAGCCTCCAATGGCTTGGCATCGATAACAGCAGTCTTTGAGAGGATCTCTGGCCTGAACTTCTCATCTTGCGATTGTTGTCGCCGAGGCTGCAGGCCAGAACCTGGCGGAGGGAGGCTGAAGGCGAGCTGCCTAAGATAGCAGTGTACAATGCCAGGCCAACGAGCAGTGCAGTTGCCATTCTGTACCAGAAAAGCACCATTGCCACGTCAGCAACAACCTCCAGTCATCTGGACCATTGTGCACAGTGCTGTTTCAATTGTCAACCCATGTTACGTGGATTATGTCCCAGAGCTTTGATCACATGATGGAATACACCGAATATGTGGCTGTTAGGATTTTGATGAATACCCAATTCGGTATTCATCAAATTAAGCACCGGTGTCCCTTGACGCAGCATGCCTATCAGCCATCTGTGCTCACAGGGGATGTAGTCTGCACTCTGTAGCAGAGGCTTCTAGGAGCCGCTCAATTTTCCATACCACCCCCAGCACACCTTAATAATGACTTGTTGACAGGTGTACCTGACCAATTGCAAAATGAGTGACGTTTGCGCATCGTAGGACATTGGAGTAAGGGGCTCCTACAAACAAGGATCCATTCTCATTATGGTTGAGCAGTCCTTATGAAAGATACAATGGAATACATTATATCTATTCACATGATGCAATATACATCCAGTGATGCCGGTATTTAAAAGTAGTGGGAGATTCCGGTCAGAAAAGGAGTAGGCATCAGTTTACGAACAGCTCAGTGCTACTCTTCTGCTAGACACTAGAAACCTAAAAATGGAAATTTGTTTTGGAAGTAAAATAACAGTTAAAGGTCTTTTGAAATGAAGTCAGAGGAGTGTTCTCCTGTAGACGTATTTCAGCCCGGTGTTCAGGATCCAGAAGCACAATTCTTGCATTCTAAAATCATATACACCAAAACATGCATCAGGAGAGATTTAAAATACTATATTCAGCCATACCCTGAGAATATAGGCAAAGCCTGTATCTGGGTGAATGCATAGTGCAGACGGTTTGCCATTCCCAGATCCTCTGTTGATGAACACCAATACTGCTCACCCTTAGCTGGATTTGTAGAGATAAAGTAGATTTAGATACATAAACCACACAAATGCACAAGTTTCAGCCCCTCATTCGAGAACGTCAAAACGAATCAGTCGGGCAGCCACTTAGTGCCGGTACAATAGTCCTGTCCGACTGCGGGAACCCCTGTTAGAGTTGCAAATACAAAGTTCATGCATTAGCCTAGTTTGAGATAAGGTGGCTGTAAATCATGTAGAAGTTTTCAGCCTGCGGCTGAAGTTCGACTGATGGTGAGATGGTTTCTGTGCGGGTACCGTTCAGTACAGGAGGTAACCTTGGACCTGACGATGTCGCGGCGTCTATCAAGGTCCATATGTGTACCTGATAACTCGGCCATCGTCAGGATCGAGTGGCGCTCTCATAATAATTTCAATGATGCATTACCGGCTTGGACAAAAAGCTAATATCAAAGAATAATTGGTCCAGGAGGTAGCGAAGAGGGAGTGAGATTACTCTGCACATATCTTCGTCACAGCACCGAGGGCAGCATGTCCTGAGGTTTCGAGATGACCAATCTTAGGAAATTTTTGTGGAGGATTACCGGAAGTTGTGGCAAGCAATCGTAGAGATTGTATTTCGAGCAACTGGGAATGGAGCGCATTCCCAGTTCCGGGGCAGGTCTGCTAAGAAATTGTTTGCTTTTCACTGCACGCCATTTTTAAAGGGAAAATATTGGAAATATGCTCCACAGTTCTGTCCACTGCAACAGAACAGCAGCAATTGCACAATAGGGATGTTATAGGGATTCCCACCTACCTTCCAGGTGGCGGACTGCCACTGTTTCTCCTCCGATGTGTTTCCTCCTTCTTTGCAAATCTTAAGATTTTTCCAGTGCGTACAGGGTAGAAGGGAATGATGGGCGTGATTGCTAATGCCTGAACCGTCACTAAGGGTTCAGCTTCCAAGCTTGGGGCGATGGGTAAGCCAGGTGAAGAGCGCTGCTGGGGACCAAGGATGCCACCTCCTGGCAATGCTTTGTAAGCCAGGGACTACAGAATTTCTAGGCCATCAAATCTGGCGAAGTTGCTGCCGGCGGCAGGCAATGCGTTCTGAAGCTTTGTAAACCTCGCTCTGATGGTGCTTCTAGCAGAGGTTTGTCCAACGTACTAGCGAGCGTATGCTGCAATCAATTGGACATGGTCTGCTGCTGGTGCTCATTCCATTCACAACCCGCGGATGGTGCTCACTCCATTGACAACCCTCAAGGCCATTGAACCTTATATGGTAGGGGAGCCATTCCAAAGAGCTGGCAAACTAGTGCAATTGAGGAGAGTAAACCACATTGTGCTCTACAGACACTCTGATAGCGCAAGTTAAATAAAGAAATAGTGCAAGTACTGTACCAGTTACCCTTGCAAGGCAGTCACTGCAGTTACTTCTAAGCACATGCTGCTGGTATCCGTCTTGGTAAGTGCATGGTCGTAATTTCAGCAATTAAAAACAAGAAACGCAGATGGCGAAGTCTAATCAGGAAACCACAAAACCTCGCATACAAAGCCCATAGTAGAAACAGCTTCACATATAATATATATTATATAAATCTTAGCCTGCCGATGCCTAGGCCGATGCTCAGGCCTGAGGTGCAGCACCATGGCAACGGATGCCGAGGGAGCAACAGAAATGAGTGCACGGCACATTATCAACATGAGTGAGGATCAAGAAGTATAACCAGGGGTACCATCATACTTGTTTGGTTGAAAAAAATGGCAAAATGATCCACTTTCCCACGTTAGACAGATGTCAGTTCCTTCGCTTTCCTTTCCTTTCCTTTCCTTTCCTTTCCTTTCCTTTCCTTTTTCTTTTTCCCGATGGACATATCGAGAAGCATGTGCTTGCGTAGTTGCACCCTTGCCTACCTGCATGTCCGTTCATAGCTTGCATACCTGTATGCTCGCATTTTTGTAAGCAGCAAAAATGCATTGCATTGCATTGCTGCTTGCAAGCTGTGTGTATGTCAGTTTTCCAGTTCTATCTGGAAGCGAAGGCGAAGCTTTCCCTCCTTCCCTTCGTCGTCAGCTTCTCAAGGGCCGTCAGTCGCTCCCTGGCATGCAGGGGCCATGTGGCAAGCGTTGAGAGTTTTCACTCCGACCGCCCGTTCTTCGGTGGCTCGAGGTACACGAACATTTTGTTATCGTACAGATCCTGTACATCTGGTACACTTTTTCCGATCCACGAGGCCCGTCATTGCAAGCGAGGGCCTGACATCATGGGATCGAGGGGTTGCCAACCCCGTACGATTGCAGCCGGACACGCCAATTTGAGGGATCAGGTGTCGTCCAGTCACCAACCACCAACTCGTTGATTTTCAGGCAAGCTTATCAGATACATAACTAGAAGGTTCTGGGAATGGGTGTCAAGTAGATTTTGGCGTGGAAATGTGCCGGGATCAGCAAAGTGATCCCGACCTCCGGTAGGAGAGGAGGGCTCATTTTGAATAATACTGCCTGAGAACATTTCCGTGCCAGGTTTCCTCAAGTATAGATTTGTGGAGAGACTGAGGGCCAGGGGATACTCCTAGTCGAGGTCGGCAGACCTTCGCCAGACGATGAGAAAGGTTGGATCTGCCCCGCCGATGTTACAATGTGGCTTTCTTAAATCCCTTATTTAAAGGAAAATTTGTCCTCATTATAATGAGGGGAGATAGGCACGGGATGTTTTACGCTCGGCTGTTGAGCGTCGGCCAGAAACCGACTTTCCCCGGAAACTTTCAGGAGCAGTTTGGTTGTCTCGTGGAGGAAATGTTGCTGTGGTCGAGAGGGGTTGACCCGCAGTTTGGGTGGAAATGGCCCCCTCCTTGACTGTGGGATTTGCCACGTATTTTCGGGCGCCTCAGGCGGCTTCTCTCGGTTTCGAAATTTTAGCTTTTACCCACCAACCCCCTTACAGATAGATTCCACTAGCGTTTATGCTTCTAAGACGTATTGTGGCCTACTGAGTCCAGCTGCTGTCACTTCCCGTAACCTACCTGCTCCACAGGTCAGCCTTGACCTTGCCTGTATGCTGCATACTGCTTGTCAGGCATTCAGCATTGCATTCTTTCTTCTGATCATCTTGCACAGTATTCAGCGTAGTTCATGGATTGGTTGAGCGTGCTTGTAGCTAGCTGTTGATGTGCAAATGTGAAGCTCGTGCTTGGTATCGGGGTCCTGGAGATCTCCCGCAGCAATGAGGAGGTCCTTTTCTGTATCCACCTATCAGGCCCATGTATCGGTCCTGAGAGTGGGAACCTGCCTGCCAAATTTGCAGGTCCTTTGGACTTTGCAGGACTTTGAGAAAAAACTCGTTATGCAAATGTTCCCGAAGTCTCTCCATTTGATGTCCAGGGGTAGCCAGGGGGCAAAGGGATAGGCCTTGACTTTCCCTGCCCGTAGCCTGGCGGTACTCACTAAGAGCACTACAGGCCAAGCAACCCTTGACCTTGCCGAGAGTATTGGGGTGGGAGTTTAGGTCTCCCGCCCCCATCTTCCTTTTCCTAAACCAACTTCAACCATTCATTGGAAAGTCACTGGATATGTCAACAGCACTGCAGAACATCTAACAAATATACAGAACAGAACAGAACATCTAACAAACTTTCAACATACAGAACAGAACATTTGACAACTTTCAAGTTACAGAACATAACAGAACATTTAACATGTTTCAACATACAGAACAGAACAGAACTCCTAACAACTTTCAAAATATTAGAAGATGAGGATACATTCTAGTGTAGGAGTGGAAAATTGGTTCTTCCGGGGATTCCCGCCTGCATTAGCTTAGTAAAGGCTGGGATGCGGCAACATTCAGCAAACATGGGGAACCTGGGGAATTGTGTGGCCTCCGGGGGCCCCGCCGGGGGGGGGGGGTCCGGTCCCGGTCATGGTTCTGGGTTGCGGGGACAAACAGGAGAAGATTTACAGCAAGCTGGAGGGATCGTCTGGCTCCTCGGGAGCTCCCCCCCACGTGTAGGGGAGAGGGAGGGGGCCTTATCCCGTTCTGGTGGTACAGACAGGAAAACATTTACAGGGAGAATGTACAGCAAGCTGGGGGAGCGTTTGCTGCAGTGGTGTCACTCAGGGTCCTGGCCTGGTGGTCAGGACAAGAAAGGTCTGCAGCACTGGAAGCATGGGGGAGTGGTCTGCCAAGGAAAAGGGGGTTAGGGGTCTCACTCATGGTCGTGGGCCGGTGTCCCAGGGACTGCTGGTGGCTGCCTGCACTGGGCTGGCGCTACTGCTCATCCCCATAGCCAAATTTGGACACGACAGATGGCGGCAGGCCTGGCAGGACGCCGAGGACGCCGCCCACCACGCCTTTCTCACCCTGCAGGACGAGGTCCAAGGCCCGCAGGCACGCGCTGTATTGCAGCGTCTCCAGGTCGCCGAGCTCGCTGCCGGTAGGGTTTCGTATCCCACAAACCTATGGCAGCTGGTGGGGCCGGCTCTTTTTTCGGTGTGACAACTCAGTCAAGGTCTCGTTGGGGGCGATAGGATCGGCAATAGGATCATAGTTTCTGGGGGGAAAAGGGATTGGGAAAAGGGGTTGGGGATTGGAGATAGGATCATAGTTTCGGTGGGGAGGTTTGCCGAATGCTTCTGGGTTGGTCGGGGGAGATAGGTGGGGATTGTGGGTTGGGCATGGGGAGGGGGAGGAGGGACAGAAAGGGGGGGGGGGAGTCTTGAAGACAGAGGTGGTTGTTGAGGAATTTGGGGCATGAGCATGATTAGGAAGAGCTGGTGCCTGCAGAGCTGAGGAGGGAGGAGAAGCGGAGGGAAAACCGCAGGAGATCCCGCCTGCTTAGGCAACCTGCTGTACCTGTCGATGAAGCACCTGCACCCGCTCCTGAGGAGGGCGCCCTGACCCCAGACGCCGAAATGGAGCTGGCTCCCTCAGAGGAGGTCGGCCTGGCACCCTCGGACTTGGCCCCTTCAGATGGAGAGGACGACCCAGATGGGGAGGACGTTGGAGAGCAGGATGGCGAGGACGACGGGGGAGATCTGGAGGCTTCCACGAGTCACCGGAAGAAGAAAAAGGTGGTGCCCCCGACCCCACTGTGCTGTCACCTGTTGTGTGTGTGTGTGTGTGTGTGTGTGTGTGTGTGTGTGTGT
The DNA here is from genome assembly GCA_002005505.1 of Botryococcus braunii. NCBI lineage: Eukaryota > Viridiplantae > Chlorophyta > Trebouxiophyceae > Botryococcus > Botryococcus braunii. The sequence goes on from KV908365.1 coordinate 354,213, forward strand.
GTGTGTGTGTGTGTGTGTGTGTGTGTTTGTGTGTGTGTGTGTGTGTGTGTGTGTGTGTGTGTGTTTTCGCGCGTGCGGGAGGGAGGGAGTGAGGGGGAGATGGGGGGATATATATATATATAGAGAGAGAGAGAGAGAGAGAGAGAGAGAGAGAGAGAGAGAGAGAGAGAGAGAGAGAGAGAGAGAGAGAGAGAGAGAGAGAGAGAGAGAGAGAGAGAGAGAGAGAGAGAGAGAGAGAGAGAGAGAGAGAGAGAGAGAGAGAGAGAGAGAGAGAGAGAGAGAGAGAGAGAGAGAGAGAGAGAGAGCGAGCGTCCACGCACGTGCCCCCGCCCTTGTGTTCGAGCCCATTTCGTCCTTTCCTCTTGTTTTGTTGGGGTGAAAAGGCCGGGGGGGGGGGGGGGAGCAGAAATGCGTTGGCTCCTGATGAGACTGCAGTAGTAGTAATAGTACGCTCCTGGGTGGGCATGGCAGGTGGTTCTCGTACTTGCAAGGAATCATGAGCTGAAGGCCCTTGGATACCTGCTCACTTTCTTGTGACCCTGTGTTCCCCTTCTTCTTCCCCTTCCCCTCATCTTCCCCGTACACATCAAAAGAGCCACAGAAGCAGTCTTCGCAGGACAGGGTGCACTTCCTATTGCCCACCATGTCCAAATTTGCGGGCCGTCATACAAAGATCGGCCGTCAGGTCTTCTCCGTATTAGGGCGTTTCATGTTTCTGTTTTATTGCTTTCCCTTTTTTTTTGGGGGGGGGGGGAGGGGGATGGGGGAGGAGTTGATTGTTGTTGTCGGGTTGTTGAAGGCACTTCTTTATTTTGGAGTGGAATCCCCCTTGAAAATGTTCATATACACACAGGCATACACAAGGGCGCGCCCGGGCACGCACGCACACAAACACACACACACACACACACACACACACACACACACACACACACACACACACACACACACACACACACACACACACACACACACACACACACACACACGCGCGCACGCACGCACGCACGCACGCACGCACACTCACGCACACACACTCACGCGCGCGCAGACACACACACACACACACACACACGCACGCACGCACGCACAACCACAACTAATACTACTACTAATCGCACACACAAACAAACATGCACAACAATTTGCAAATGTGCACAAACAAATGAACACCAGTGATAAGAACAGAACAAAGGAGATGAAGAAAACAGGGCGAGCAATTCTGTCGCGGGGCATCCTTTTGTCAACAAGTGTGAGAAGAAAGGCAACGGGAGGAGGCTGCGGAGCAGAAGAAAATGTCAAGCGTTTGGCTGATGGGAAGGGGACGGGGTTTTGAGCACAGCACACAGCGGACGACGAGCCGTCTGGAGTAGCTATCATCAGGGGCCACAGAGCTGGGGACAGCGTGACGGGAGCGGCCGCGGCAACCAGCTCCCAAACGACCTCTCGGCCAGCCCGGGGAGGTGTGGGGGCCGCTGGCTATGCGGGAGCCACTCCCAGTGCCCCCGCAGCGCTCGGGGGCAACCCCGTTGCCTACACTGTGCCTGCTGCAGGTACCCCCCCCCTCCCTGCTTGCCCTGTCTGGAAAAATAGTGTGGGTGCCGTCTGCCTGCTGCAGGAACAGTGTGCCTCTTGGAGGTTCAGTGTACCTGTCGAAGGGACCCCGCCTGTCTTGTCTCCACACTATGCCTGCTGGAGGTGTAGTGCACCAGGAGGTGCAGTGTGCCTGATCGGGGTACAGTGTGCCTGCTCGGGGTACAGTGTGCCTGCTGCAGGTATTCCCTCCTGTCTCGTCTCCACACTGTGCCTGTTGCAGGTACAGTGCGCCTGTTGCAGGTGCTTCCCTGCTTTTCCTGTACAGGCTGCCTCTTGCCGGCACACTGTTCACTGTAAAGGGAGCAGACAGTGGGCCGACAATCCACCTGATGGCTGCCCGTTGTTATTCCTACAACACATCTGGGGGAAACCACATGAGGGCTTGTGCCTGACTTGTGGATGCCGGGCACTCAGGGCTGCAGTCGGCCTCCCAGCAGCTGATCACAGGGGCGCCAGCAACGCTGGGCCCGGGGGTTGCTACGAGGCTCGGCGCACGCGGCCCCGCATTCGGGCCGGCCTTCGCTCCCACTGGGGCGCTGACGCGCGTCGTCAATCAGCCCTCTGCAACGGTCCAACAGCCCTTGGTCCAGGGCGTGACCACTCGCCCCACAGGGGTGCCACTCGGGGATGGGGCGTTCCCTGCCACAAGAACGGCTGCGGCTGTCAGCCAACCGATCGGTTTACCGGGGAGCAGCGCGTCTGCGGCAGTTACAGGGAGACCGACGGGAACGGTTGCCATGACGGGCCCCACAATGCCTGCGGGGACCCTCACGGGTCCCGCCATGCCGGCGGTCACCACCGCAGGGATCCCCCAGGGTACCGGGACATCGGCGTACTTCCCCTCCACTGCTGGAACAGTACCGGGGACAAACATCCCCGTCGTCCCATCCACGTCGTCGTCCGCGACACTCTTCCCGTCGACGGTCGGGGCGGTCCCTGGGACAAACATTCCGGTGGTTCCGTCGACGGCATCCACGGGGTTCGTGCCCGTGGCCAACGCAATGGGGGGCTACGTGCCTGTGGCACAAGCCACGCAAACCGTGCCCGCGGTGGGTACCACCGTGACCCCTGTCGACCAAGACGGTTTTGTGTCTTATGGGGGACCGACGTCCGCCCCGGTAATCCTCCCGCCGTCCCCGCCCCCCAGGCTCAGGTTTGGTGCTGACGCAAACCGCATCACAGGAGCCACCAGCGATGATCCTGCAAACTCTGCCGGAAACAATAACCCGTTCGGTGTCGACCGGTCAAGGCCCGGTGCGCACCCCCGTTTCCAGGGAGAGCGAGTCTCCCGAACCCCTGCACTGCATTTCGCTCACAGATGCAGCCCTCCTCATGATTGTGGCCTCTGTAGGTGTGTGTGTGTGTGTTGGGGGGGGGGGGGGTGCGTGCGTGCGCGTGTGCGTCTCTCTCTCTCTCTCTCTCTCTCTCTCTCTCTCTCTCTCTCTCTCTCTCTCTCTCTCTCTCTCTCTCTCTCTCTCTCTCTCTCTCTCTCTCTCTCTCTCTCTCTCTCTCTCTCTCTCTCTCTCTCCCCCCCGCCCCCCTTCTCCCCCCTCCCTTCCTCCCTGCCCCATCTCTCCCTCCCTCTCACTCTCTCCCTCCCCCTCCTCTCACTCTCCCCCATCCCCTTTTTGCGTGAAAGGGTATCCGTCGTCGGGGTATATAAATCGTTGACAGGGAGTGGACTCTGGTGTGTCGCAGGAAGCGTGCCAACTCCCTCTCCTTCAGCTTCCCGATCTGGAAGGTAAGGGTGTACTTCCCTCCTCAAGCCTCCCCGCATGTCAATCATGTCCGCATGTCAATGGACGCTACAAATTAGGCACCAAGTCACAGAAAATGGGGAAGGGCCTTGTGAGCGGGGTCTGCTCGACTCGATTGTGCTGGCAGACTTGGATGTCACTGCGGGAAACTGGACGTGAGAGCAGATGAGCACGTTGATGGGGTTTCTAAACTCTCGTATTGAGAAAGGTAGTAGGCAGCTGCATGGTAGGTTGTAAAGTGGGAAGGTAGTTGGACATATGCGGCGTCGGTAAGAAGTAGGTGGATAGATGCTCTGTGGGCTTTACAATTAGTAACGTAGGAAGGTAGTTGGACACATGTGTTTTAGAAAGTTAAGTAGCAAGGAAGGTAGGAAGGTGGTAAGGTAGTTGGCTAGATGCTTGGTGGGCAATGAGGTAGTAAGGTACTTGGATAGGTGGGAGGTGGCCGGATGCCACGTAGGGTCCTGGAAGGCGTTCTCTTTTGAGATTCCTGGAGGTCCATCTCCATTGAACAAAACAGGGGGCTTGTGTTAGTTGTATGTTCTCTCCCACTGTGAACAGCAATTGTGTGACCAGTCACAGCAGGAACAATATGTGGGGGCCTGAAAAGCCGCCCGCCCGGGGGGGGGGGGGGATCGAGATGGATTGAGGGTTGGAGGGAAAGGAGAGGGTGCCTCTAACGGAACGCCAAAGTGAGTTCCAGTAGCTCCATCAACCCCCATTTTACCTTGTCTCGGCGCTCCCGCGCTCTTCCCATGCTTGGGACCTCTGGCTGAGCAGACCCGGGGTGTTTTTGGGAAACAGGTTGCAAGGGCAGGCTCTGCCCCCAGGTGCAGCGGGCCCGGCGACGGCAGCGGCTGCTTCGTCGACGGATTCCGTTACGGCTGGCGGGCGGGTCTCTGCCGCATCCGTCCAGTCGGCAGAGGTCGTTACCCCCTATGTGCTGGGGCCCTAGAGAGAGCGGGAGCCTGCGTACGCCAGTCCCGGCGGTGCCGCTTCTGCTGCTACTTTTTTTAAGTATCCCTTTGCATGACATAAACTGATCATGAACCCCCGGAAAGGCTGAAGGGGGACTGGACCACTGATGCCCGCCCAAAAAGTTAAGGGGGAGGTAAATCATAGTTGCGCCCCCAGCGCACGAGGGTGCAAAGGTGGTGGCGGGACGCAGTTGTGTCTGACCGAAGAGCGAGGACGGTGCTAGATCACACACTGGTTTCCAAGATGCAGGACTGTGGTGACCATATGGGACTCCTGTGGGTGTCTCAACATGTGGGGCTCGGGTGACCACGTGGGACTTCTCCCGGTCACTCAACGTGTGGGACTCGGGTGACCACATGGCACTCCAGTGGCTGGCCCAGCCTGTGGGACTCTGGTGACCATTTGAAGCTCCTCTGGGTGGTTCTGGTTACCATGTGGGCCTTGTCTGGGTCCTATGAGGGGACCCGAGCGTGGACATGTCGAGGGGAAGTGGGTTGCTGACGCTGAAAATCCCTCTTGCAGGTCGTTTCTGATGGCCGGGGGCATAAACGCAGAATCATTTGCATGCAGAGGTGCGGGAGGGGTGAAGGGAGAGGGGAATTACGCCCCACGGGAGAGAGACGCAGAATCACCTGCATGCAGAGGTGCGGGGAGGGAGAAGGGAAGAGGGGAATGACGGAAAGCGAGAGAGACGCAGAATCATTTGCATGCAGAGGGGCGGGAGGGGAGAAGGGAGAGGGGAATGACGGCATGGGAGATGCTGAGAAAGTGTGCTTGGCCTTGTTGCCGTATTCGAAAACGGGGCCTCAAGAACTCCATGAGCATATGTACTTACGAACTCTGCAACATTTCATAGGTAGAAGGGCACCTGCTAGCTAAGCCAGCCTTGCATGGCCATAACCACCACCAGAGCAGACACGCCCCTGTTTGCCATTTGCTGACGGGAGGGTGCGCATAAATAAAATTTGACAAACGCGCTTTTTGACAGCGCCCGAGCTGACACCCTTGTTTACCATCTGCTGGTGAAGGTGGCAAGAAAGCCGAATTGTGGCTTCATCCATCGAGGTCCCCGGAGTGGGCTTCTCGTCGACGGCGCACCCATGAAAAGAGACGATTTAACTCCTGCGGGGGCCGGAAAATGGGAGCTCGTGTTGGAATAATTCCTAGAACGCCAATTGATATGATGTGTAGCGGCGCATATTGTTAGGGTCGAAGCATGACGACCCACATATGATACATACCGGGTGTGGGGGGTATACAAGGATCGAGATTTTATGTTTCATGAATCAATTGTGTTGTAAGTGTGTTCTGGACAGGTTTTCTTTTGATTCCTTTGCACGCGCAAGGAAGCTGAGTATGATGGACTGTAGGGTTATAATAATGAAACTGGCGTTTAGCTGTTCTACAAAAGGACATTACGGTGCATCCAAGGTCCGTGTCCTGGATATCGTTGTTTACAACGAACTTGCTGTTCAACATTTGGATTGAAGCTCGAAGTGTGCTCTTAAACATTGGAGTTCCAAAGCGCTGCCATGCTGAATCTCTTGAATTCACAAACCGGCCAAACGTGTGGGTGCATATATGTTTGTCGTCAGATCAAGATAAGGGAAGGTTGTATTTGCCTACTTTTTGAGTTACAGCACACAAAAACTCGTTTTCCGCTTTGTTGCCTTGCCCCCCATCTGTTTACTTACTAATTTTTAGAAAGAAAGAAAGAAAGGGAAAAAACCCAAAAAAAAAAAAAAAAAAAAAAAACTTACAGGTTTCTGTTGGCTTGTAGTATCAGAGCGACAACTATTGACTAGTACCCCAGTACTGCAGCCCTCATGAAACTGCCCTTACTTTCTTATTTGCATTGCCACGGCAATGTTTACAAGCAAGCCCACCCACTGCCTCTTGGCCGAGCCTGGGCACTCAGCAAGGGCGTGTGGTGATGATCTCTGCAGCTGTGCCTGCACGTCCTCTTTCCAGGACTGCAACGTTATCCTGTTGGGACTCCTGCGATGATGCTGTTCGCTGTCGGACAGACCTATTTTTGTCTGTGGGGAGGGCGGGGAGCGGGAGCATGAGCATAAAAGGTTGGAAGGAGAGAAAACAGTTGCTCGGTCTGGCACGCGTTCACACACACACACACACACACACACACACACACACACACACGCACACACACACACACACACACACGCACACACACACACACACACACACACACACACACACACACACACACACACACACACACACGCACACGCACCCGCGCGCGCGCACGCAGTCCCTTTCTTTTCATCTGTGATTGCAAGAAAAGAAGATAACGTCTGTGCAGAATGAGCACAGTTTTTCTGAGAAACAAAGAGAGACACACGAAACACAATTCAAACGTGACCTTCTTAGCCCCAGGGCCAGACATAGCCCAGTACTGCAAAGCGAGATGATGTAGCGTGATAGCACACTTATTCGTGCCGCTCAACACCACAAGCGAAAGAAGAAGGAATGCGCTGGCCAGACGGCACCCACCAACAACAGCACCCAGACACCACCCAGAGCAACAACACCTACTAGACGAGCAGAGGCAGAAAGAAAGAATAACAGCAGCAGAGGAGGGTGCGTGCTCATCCCTGGAGCCCGCAAGTGTTTCGGCAAGTTGCAAACTTTTCTTCCTTACAATGAAACCTTGCTTAGCATAAGACCCTCCCCACTACAAAACTCTTCTCGTGCATAATCTATACCAGCTCCTATGTCCAGGTATGATGCGAGTGTCTATGGAAGTTTGCAGACCTGGAGGACCAGAATGCATGGGTCCATGACATCACATGGACCCTAAGTCCAAATTCATACAACACGTCAAAAGAAAGAAGGTTTTATTGAAAGGCCCCTTTTCTTCAACAGGCTGCATCTTTTCTCACCCGTCCACCTCACGTAGTCCAGCTTACTTTCATTCACGGCCGCCCCTTCCCCCCTTCTCACACACACACACACACACACACACACACACACACACACACACACACACACACACACACACATGCGTGCGCATCCAGCTCAGTAGTACACATGCGCATACACGCGCGCACGAGACCCTGTTGATCACCGACATTTGTCATGTCAAGTCGTCATCGTTGTCCAGCGCAAGAGCAGATAGGGGCACGGGCTTTTGCGGGGCCCCTCCGAGGGAGGCTGCCAGGCCGGCCACGTCCCCCTGGGGGAGCTTTCGTGCCAGGCGTAAGACCTGCAGCCCACAGCACCTGCTGCCCTTCCTCCACCGTACACCAGAGCAAACTCCACAGACATGAAAACTGCGCTTTCAATATGAAATGTAGGGGTGAGGTTGAAATGCGCACGCTGTGTGTGTATGTGTGTGTGTGTGTGTGTGTGTGTGTGTGTGTGTGTGTGTGTCTGTGTGTGTGTGTGTGTGTGTGTGTGTGTGTGTGTGTGTGCACGCGCACCTACACACGCTCACACACACACATACAAAAAGGGGGAGGGGGGG